>VONZ01003487.1:0-20599 GCA_012976165.1 Labeo catla
GACTTGCTAGTCATGTTAAAATCATGCTAATGATTTGCTAGTCATCCTAAAATCATGCTAGCGACTTGCTAGTCATGCTAAAATCATGCTAGTGACTTGCTAGTCATGTTAAAATCATGCTAGCGACTTGCTAGTCATGCTAAAATCATACTAACGACTTGCTAAAATCATGTTAGCGACTTGCTAGTCATGTTAAAATCATGCTAGCGACTTGCTAATCATGCTAAAATCATGCTAGGGACTTGCTAGTAATGCTAAAATCATGCTAGTGACTTGCTAGTAATGCTAAAATCATGCTAGTGACTTGCTAAAATCATGCTAGCGACTTGCTAGTCATGCTAGAATCATGTTGGCGACTTGCTAATCATGCTAAAACCATGTTAGCGACTTGCTTTCTATCATGCTAGCAATATGCTTTCTTTCTAATCTAATCTTTCTAACTAATCTTTCTTTCCTTTCTAACAAATCTTTCTTTTTTCTTTCGCTCTAACTAATCTTTCTTTTTTCTTTCTTTCTTTCTTTCTAACCAGTCTTTCTTCTTTCTTTCTAGCTAATCTTTCTTTTTTCTTTTTCTTTCTTTCTAACTAATCTTTCTTTTCTTTCTTGCTTACTTTTCTTTCTATCTAACTAATCTTTCTTTTTTCTTTTTTACTTTTCTTTCTTTCTTACTTTTCTTTCTTACTAATCTTTCTTTTTTCTTTTTTAATTTTCTTTCTTACTTTTCTTTCTTACTAATCTTTCTTTTTTCTTTCTTTCTAACTAATCTTTCTTTTTTATCTTTCTTTCTTTCTAACTAATCTTTCTTTCTTTCGTTTTCTTTCTAATTTTTCTTTTTTTCTTTATTTATATCTATCTAGCCTATCCATCTTCAAACTTTAACAATCAAACTAAAACTATTTCAAACTGAAAACCTTTAAACTTTCTTTAAACTAAAAGCTTTTAAAACTACTTAAAACTTACTGGCTAGGCTTTCTCAAGCCAACTTAAAGTTTGCTAACAAACTTTTTATCTAGTTATTATTATTCTTCTTAGACTTATTTTTCCAAACGCTACTCCTCCTAGGGCTTTAATGCCACAAGCACCAAACTCGGCAGAGACCTGGGATAATATTGGTCCTTTGTTGCTATATCTATTTAGACTGATCAAACTTACAGTTTTCCCATAAAGAATTTTTAAGTGTTGAGTATTTTCCATAGACTTCCATTGTCTGAGGAAAAAATTCCGACTTCATCTCTAACTAGTCCCAGGGCTTTAATGCCACAAACACCAAACTTGGCAAAAACCTGGAATCTAATTTTAGCTTTGTTGCTGTGTCTTTTTTAGACTGATCAGACATACAGTTTTCCCATAAATAATTTGTAAAGAAAATTAAATATTTCCCATAGACTTACATTGACTGAGAAAAAATGCCCCCTCTAGAGGAGCAATACCAGAGGCGGAGTCGGCTATCTCCTCATACTTTCACTTTAAACTCGGTTAAAAATACAAATAAATACATGAATTTCATTCATACTGACAAGCTAAACCAACATATCTGATTATTATCAGGTCCATGGCTCATGAATGATGACTGTCTGGCCAGAGAAGAGTGTAAAACATCATAGATTTGTGACCGCTTCGATCAGCCATTGCTATCCGCACGCGCTCACTAAACTACATGATTTGGACGTCTTTTAAAGCGTTTTTAAAAAAAATATAAACCAGCGATTTCACTTAATCCACCCACAAGAACACATCAAGACATACATTCAGGAGTTTGTGAGCTGTTTTATATAAAACTGAACCCGTCAATTCGGGTTACGGAGCTTGCGAGCTCTCTGCAGCGTCCTCATTAAACGCCTTTATTTTGCACATCTTAAAGTCTTATAAATAAAACTACTCCAGCGATACAACACAATAATAGTAGAAGAACATATTAAAGAGGTAAAATGAATGCTTTTGACGTGTTCTGTGTGTAAATGCACAACAACGCGCCGCAGCTTGATCGCTGCCCTGCTTCCATGCTCAGAAAAATAAATAAGTTGAAGCTTTTAAAGGCTTTTAAATAAAAACACTCCAGCGATACAACACAATAATAATAGAAGAACATATTAAAAAGGTTAAAATGAGCACTTATAAATGCCTGTGATATTTTTCGTTGAACTTGCAGAGCAACGCGCTGCAGCTCGCAGTTCTCAGTCCTCGCTGACTAATCTACATCATTTACAGCTGTTTTAAAGGCTTTTAAATGAAAACACTCCACTCCACTCCAACACAATAATAGTAGAAGAACATATTCAAAAGGGGAAAATTGCTGTTTTTTTTAGATTTTCTATATTTAAATGCACATCAATGCGTTGCGGCTCGGACGATCGCGCCCCGGAACGCATTCATCCTCTTCTCTCAATAAGAAAGACTTCTCTCGGACAAACACAGACAAGATCATTTCAAAATACATCATAGCTTAACGAATATAATCGAAAACAGTCGTTTATGTCTCAAGTGAACCTATGATTCAAAGATGAAGGCAGTAGTGGTAATGTTGTCCACCAGAGGGGGCCTCAGGATAACTTATCCTTCAAGATCTCAATTCAAACACTATTTTTAGAGTGTTTCATTTAGATGACAGAACTTTGAAATAGCAAACAGGGAAAACAATTACAAGCATATAAAATACAATACAAATAATACAATACAAATAATTCTTCAGCTCACAAACACCTGAATTTATGTCTTGATGTTTTCTAATGGGTGGATTGCTGGAATATTTTTTTTTAAACGCTTTAAAAGACATATTTATTTGTATATGGTTTCACATTCAGCTAGCCAACTCTGTTGAACCTGTTGTCATAGCCTAGTCTGCTTTTTTATTAGAAAATGAAATGGCAAGGCCGCATTTTCACAGCGGGGCAGCTCAAGAACGCCGGACACACAAGTGCTCTGGCTCTTTTGCCCCGAGGCTGCCCGGGTTGGCTCTCCAAGCCAACATCAAAGTTAGTTCACTAACTTTAGTTTCTAGTTTGACATTAATGTTCCTTTTGCCCTTTTGAATGCAGATGAATCGCGCACATGACCCGTGTGATGTTTATTAGCATATATTAGCTTTTCAAACACATGAATTATCTACATTTCTATCACACCTGTGCCTCATTCTCTTTACTGACATCGTTTTCTTTATCAATAAAGCAATTTCAATGAACAAAGTTGATGAATCCTCTCAATCCCAACGCGGATTCAAGGTATTTGGAGGCTTTATAGAGTCGATTTCTTCATTAATCTGACACTTCTTCCAAAACTTCTGACATACTGCTAATATTGATAATCTTTATTTATTCAGTCGCGGCCGAACTTCCAGCTTCTTAAATCGCGGATAATGACTGCGTGAATAAATCTTTTAACAACTACCAACAAAACACAATGCACAGAAAATAAGCCATACAGACAAAACTAGTTTTTATGAATCAATATATAAATCTTAACACTTTATTTACTTCTCTAATTGGCTGCTACTCTCTCACTCTCGTCCATATGTAGATTGTGCTCCCGGAGAGACCCCGCCTCCACTCCGCGTGATTAACCAATCAAAATGCAGCCCGCGTTTTCCGAGCCGTCTCCGCCCATTTAGGTGTAAATGTGTGTAAATCAGCAGTTACAAAGCTGCCAATAGGAGGCGTGAGGGCAAACACTCAAAAACACCAGAAAACTGGTTTACCCGTTTAAAAGGACATCCCAAAAAAAAGCAGGAGATTGTTTCTGAGGGGACATAAAGCCACAGCTGACATTATGTAATAATGTGTTTTTTTAATGGCATGTTATGCTATTTATATCAGTTCAGTTATTAAAAGCAATAACATTACAATATAATAACAATAAAACACATATTGTAGGAACAATAACAGTAGTTACATATATGCAGAAACCTATTAGCAATATAGGCAAATCATAAAAATCAAATCAGAAATTGCTGATATTAAGAACTTCTTATATTTTCATCCTTATCTTACTTCCACTGTCCTCTATTATTAAATTCTCTATTATTCTGTACTGACTCCTTGACCTGTACTGTACCTGTTTGGCAGGCAAAATGCAAATTTGTCTCCATATGTATGTGTAAAGTGGCCATTTAATGTTATAATAATACATTTTATGTTGATATATTTGTTATAATACAATATAATATAATTTATAGCATCTTTGGAAAAAATTGAATAGATATACTAGCAGATTACAGAAATCAGACTTTATGGAATCTGACTCCACTGTTGCATGACTTGCACATACCTGGACAGGTTTTTGATGAATAAAAACTTTTACTCAAAATTTTAGTTATAAAATACTAACATATTAGTCTAAATGGAGTTAAATAATTGTCCACAAATGTGGACACCGTGCATGAAAGCCTTAACAAAGAAGCTATTACAAAAACACCGCCCACTGAGCTACAGCAAAAAACGAAGAAAACTTGCACTTTCCCCACGGTCCCTTACTGAACGCTCCGCTGAGAGTGAGCTCTCCCGGCTTCATCCACATTGCGACGGCTTGTGCGGGGCAGTGCTCATTATATAGAGCGAAAATACTGAAAATGAAGGCTGTGAAACATGATCAGCTTTGCCCTTTTGGCGTTCACACCATTTAGACTTTTTTTTAGGGCAAGTCGTTTTAAAGTTATTGACGTTTATTATTATTATTATTCTCTGTAAGTCAAATGCTTTTTCTGAGTGTTTTGCTGTAACCTGAACACAAACACGAGACTTTCGGACTGTTGAAATTAATGAAAGCCTGACAGAGAAACCTGATGCCTTCATCACACAATCACTGCTGACACAGTCACAATCAGCACAATCACGTCAGCGACACCGACAGACTATTTCAAGAACACCAGGATAAAAATAGTTCATTCACACCTGCGCACACAATGTGAACAAACACAGGATTTTTTTGTCTAATTATATGAAAGTTTATCAGTGGCTTTGTGTCGCAATGTCATTGTGTCTGAAATCCTGAGCTCATGAACACAGTGTGTCTATACACACACATACAGACTGGTTTTTAAAGAGAATTCATACTTGTATTCATCAAACATGCAATAAATCAATGAAGAGTGACAGTAAAGACCTTTATAATGTTACAAAAGATTTGTATTTCAAGTAAAAGCTGTTCTTTTGAACTTAATTTCTTTGTGTAGATATCCAGGGATTAACCCAGATACATCTATGTGGGTCAAAATACACGTGATTTTAAAGCCAAGTATAGGACTAATACCTGTGCACAGAATCTCATGTCCTCCAGATACAATCACCAAACTTGCTCAGCAACATCAGCAGATCAGCAGAGACATGAGCAGATCCTGCAGAGCACAAGAGAATCAACAGACAGCACTAAACATCTGACAAACTGATATTCAGATCAATTTAAACAGTTCCAAATTAACCTGAAGTAAATTAATAAATGTATGTAATATAAATCCTTCACCTGCTCATGTGAAATCAGTGCAGCTTCACTGACATCTAGTGGTGAAATTGAGCAACTGACTGAAAACCTCCATGGCTTCATTACAGATGACAGTGGACAATAATAAGAAACAGTTTGACAATGTAGTTATTAAACCTGAAAGACACTATATGAATTATACACAGGACTATATGCTTAGTTAAAGGGAAATTAATGACAATTCACAACTCAATTCAAAATAGGGTCGATTAGGCTGTAACACTTCTGAAACAACATGTACTACAATATAAAACTCAAAAACATGTCTGCCAGAGATTAACTATCACTAATGGATATAGAGTGTTTAGAAAGACTACATGAAACAGAAATGATGCACACATTGTCCTTGATGTTTGTTTGTTCATTTATTTTGGGAACAGATAGTTTGACTGACAGATGAACTGACTGGAGTCACAAACCACTGCAAACACAATCATGTCAAGACCAGTGAATAGAGTCAATACAATCTTCACAGTAATAGTGTTTTTAACTATTTAATTCATATACGGTCAAAATTTCTTATAATATGAAATCACTGTAAAGGCCCACTGGACAAGTTTGATTTTACCAGAAGTTTATTGTCTTCACAGTGATGTTACATTATTTGTATAAAGTATGTTTGCACTGGATTTGGTTATAAATCAGATTGCCAGGTCTCGGACACTTGACTTTTTATTTACACAACACATACAGTCAGTCATCTTTGTTTGGTTTATCAAAGCTGTTTAAACTGTATTACAGCAAACATTCTTATCTTTGTCTGCAGAATATGTCTATGATCTTCTGTTAGACTGAATCTTGTCTTAAATCCTCGTCTGTGTTTGATGAGATCTGATCTTCTTGAGGTGTAGATGAGCCTGAATCTGAGACGAGACACAAGAGTCTCATTCTTCATCTTCTCCATTACATGTATTGACTCAAACTCTCAATAGCATCTTGTTTTGAGTATCTTCTCCATTTATCTGGTATTTTACCATAACCCTCAAATGTTTTATTGTAGTATTTTTCCAGATCTTTCTGGAATCTGCACACAAACCACTTCCAGTAGGTCAGATCAGAGAAATCACGGCTGATGCTCCACTTCACATAAACTCCTCCTGCTCTTCTGTAATCTCTATATGGAAACTTTCCCTCTGGTGTATCAAAACACTGATCACTTTCCACTAAATTAGTGCAAATATCAGTACAGAGATTCTGTATTGAACTGTAATATGTGCCATTAATTCCATCCACTCTGTGAAAAGCAACACTGTGATCTCCATCATGGTTTTCTATGGTGTTTGTGCAGACGACTTTACAGAACGGACACTGAACCCAACAGCACTGACAGAAGAGATCAATCAGAATCTCATCTGGTCTGTCTTTATAGTCCAGATTTACTGGAAAAGTCTCTGTGTTGAATCTACTTCTGATCTCAGACATTACAGCAGGAAGTTCTTTCTTCATCACATCTTCAAGGAGGTTGAAATCATCAACATCATCATGTTCGACTCCACTGAGGTCTTTTTCAGAGAAGATCAGCTCATCTGAGATCTGCTGTGTGAATCTCTTCAACCACAAACCAACATCTCCTCTGTTCACTTGAACATGTTGAGTAGATTCATGAGCTGCTTTCATGATCTTCTGCTGCAGGAGTTTAATGTTCTCCTTCATCTTGGGTAAAACACTGACACTGAACTGATCAGTGATGAACCGACCGACTTCATCTCTGATGAAACTCTTGAAGTGATCTCTGGGATTATGAATGTAGTTCATGTATTTGTCAAAATCCTCCTGTTCTGCCAGTGTCTTCAGGATGTGTTTCTCCAGATTTTCCATTCTTCCATTCAGTGATTCACAGTTTGATCTCATTTCATCTGTCAGATCTCTGGCAGTTTTCTTGTAGACGCTCTGCTCAATGAACTCTTTCAGTTTCTGACAGATGATCTCACCAAAAATATCAGATGATGTTGATCCAAGACCCAGGTGAACTGACTAACATAATGAAACACGGGGAAAAACTGGGTCACACTGAGCACATGGGCAATGAAAAAACAAAACGTCCATTGGTGTAACATATATATGAATATAATCATATTTAGTAGAAATAATAAGTAGAAAGAATATAATAGAATATAATAAATAGAAAATGTCTTTTCTTTTGAGCTCAGTCATAAGATCAGTTCAGTTCATTTCTGCATTACTGTCTGTTATAGAAATAGTTATTTTATTTATCAAGCTTTTTACTGACATAAATTGTGAACTGGAGATATTGAAGTTGAGGTGTTTAAAGGGTTAAAATGACATAAACGAACATTAATAGCTCTTCATGTTTCTCACCTGTAGTGAATGATCAGTTTCAGAGCAGATCTTCTTCTTCTTTATCTCCTCATTCTCGCTTTCATATTCCTCTCTGCACTCCACTCGTCTTCTCTTCAGTTCATTTTCATGTTGTTCTTCAAGGAGTTTCTGTTTGTCTTCAAGAGTCTTTTGTTGATCTTCTCTCATGTTTCTTTCTTCTGTCAGTCTCTTCTCTGAATCCTCTAGTTGTTCTCGTCTCTCTCTTTCTATTCTCTCTTTCTCTCTGATTATTCTCTCCATTTCACTCTTCAGTCTCTGAATCTGTTCAACTGAAATCTGTTTCTCTCTCTCTCTTTTCTCCTCCTCTTCTTCTCTTCTCGTCTTTTCCTCTTGTTTCTGTTTCTCCCATTCCTCTCGTTCTCTCTTCATGTCCTCTTGTGTCTTTCTCTCACTCTCTTCTTTCTCTTCCAGGAGTGTTTTATATCGTTCTTCTCTCTCATTAAACTCTTCTTCTCTTCTCTTTCTCTCTTTGTCATGATGTTGTCTTTCATTCTCTATTCTCTTCATCAGTCTGTTTATTTCTATCTGTAGATTTTTTTTTTCTTTCTTTACAGTCTCTGTTTCTTTCCTCATTTCTGTTTTTTCATTTTTAAACTCCTCTTTCACACTTTTCATCTCGTCTCTCATCTGCTCCTCCTGTTCCTTCATTTCTCTTTTATATTCATCTTCTCTTCTCTTTTTATCTTTGTCCTGATTCTGTCGTTCTTCCTCCATCATGATCTTCATTCTTTCTTTCTCTTCTTCTACGTTCTTCATCTCTTCTTCTCTTTCTCTGACTCTGTCCATCAGTATCTTCTTCTGTTGTTCTTGTATTTGTCTTTCCATCTCTCTGAACATCTTACATGAGTAGTAACTCCCTCCGTTTGTTTTCACCATGTTGTCTATCTTCTGCAGTAGATCAGTCACCTGTGTTTGGTCTTCAGTCTCTTTATTATTGAACACATGGAATCTGTTTCCACACGATTCAATCAGCTGATTCAGAGCAGATCCAGGTTTTCCCAAACACTGTTCAATGGTTTTGTTCTCTAAAAAGTCTCCTCTGGTGAAGAGCACCATAGTGAACAATAATGATTTCTCTCCAAACGTCTCCTTGATGATCTCCACAGCTGTTGCCTCTTCTTTGGTGAATCTTTGTCCTAAATTGAGCACAATGATGAACACATGTGGTCCAGGCAGGATCATGGGGATGCAGTTGCTGATTTCTCTCTGTATTTCTTCATTAGTGAGTTCAGTACCAAACAGTCCTGGAGTGTCGATCACAGTAATGTGTCTGCTGTTGATTTCAGCTGTTTCTCTCTGACACTCTTTAGTAACAGACTCTTGAGATGTTTCTGCTGTAAACTTCTTTCTTCCTAAGATGGTGTTTCCAGTTGCACTTTTTCCGACTCCAGTTTTTCCCAGCAACAAAATCCTCAGATCATCTTCACTCTCTGTTGAACCTGTAAGAGAAGAAATACATCAGTTTTACAGCTTAAAGTGTTTTTCTGTCAAAATCTGATTCTGTAACATAAAAGAGGTCTGCTATCTGCTTGTTTAGTATTTATTTAGTTTTGTATGCCTGGAAATGCATCGTGAGGATGTAAAATTTACAAGCCACTCTATAATTCACACATTGTACAATTCACACATTCACACCGAACACTGGTGTTCAGAAACACCATCGGTGTGCTTTTCTATCTTTTCATTATGCAGTTGCTCTCTGTCAAATTCACATTATCTGCACAGTTTAAAGTTAGCATTTTAGTGCAAATATTTTAAAGAAAACACTGCTCCAGAGCATCGTAGTAGTTCAGTGAATGGCCAGAATTATCAGACTGACTACTGCAATAATCTTCATTTGCTGTTGAACACTGAAGCTCATTTTTTTGGTCAAAGATCAATCAAAATTTTTGACTTTTGAATTTTTTTTAATTTAATTTTGAATTTTTGATCTTTAGAATGTTGAATTTTGCTGTTCTTCTGTTTGAAATACAACTGTATAAAACTCTAATAGAGAATCAAACTCTACTGTAATAAAAAATCTGTTTCAAAACATGCTCTGTAGTTTAAGACCCAAAATGATTTTCTGTTTATTACCTCGTGACAGTAAATGTGTCTCTAGTGATTGAATTTTCTTTTTCATCTCTTCAAATTTCAGCAGTTTTTCCATCTGTATCTCCATCAGTGTCTCTGTGGAGAAACAAACACCACTATTTTCCTCAACCATCTGCTCCAGTTTCTCCATCAACATAGACACTTGTGTTTTGGGATTAATGAACTGATGTCTTCCTCCAAAAATCTGAATGACAGATTGTGTTTCTTCATTTAGTTCTGCTGTCTGATGCTCTGAATTCAGCTTTATGAGGATCATGATGTGTTTGTTGATTCTTGAGCTAAATATCCTCTGGATCTTCTCCATTTCTTCTTTGTCTTCATTATTAATTGGAGCTTCAGGAATGATGATGATGAAAACATGAACTCCAGGATGACAGACAGACACACAGCGGTGAGTCTGACGCATCACTTCCTCCTCTGAGAGACGAATCAGAGCTGGAAACTCCACCGGACTGATCTGACGATCTGATCTTCTGTCTGTCTGCTGCAGGATCGGCTCTGATATGGAGAATTTTAATGTCTCGTCGCTCCCACACACAACCAGATTCTGGAACTGAGAACAGAACAAAATGAAAACATGTTAATTTACCAATATAAATATCAAATATTCTGTTTCTCCATTGTGAAATGCTGTGAACCTTCAGCACAACTCAGGTGTCGTCCATCATTCATCTTTACAATGTCCTCAAGCGTCTGCAGAAGATCATGAGGAGAGCTGCTCGTCTGAAGACTGAAGTGTCTGTTTGCACATTTCTGAATGATTTTCTGCAGGATGTCATTGGTTTCAGTGGGCTCTCGTGTGCTGAGCACCATGGTGTGTTGATAAACACGCTCAGAGAAAGAGAGCAGCACCTTCTCCACACGCTCTTGATCTTCTGCTGAACATGGCTCATGTTTGAGGAGCAGAACGATCACATGAGGTCCTGGATCAGACAGATGGACACACTCTCTCACTGTCTGTGTGATCTGATGATCTGAGATGTTGGTCTGGAGCAGCTGAGGACTGTTGATGATCATCACGTGTCTGTCCTTCAGTCTTCCTGCGACTCTCTCTACAACATCTGGAGGAGCTTCACTGTCAAACGCTGCTCGTCCTAATATGAAGTTTCCCACCAGACTGTTTTCAGACACGCTCCAACCCAGAAGAACAATCCTCACTGCCAACAGTCAAATCAGACATTCAGTGTCCACAATCCTCACATCACACAATAACACACAGCACATGTGATATGTGACATGTTATGATGCAAATATCTTGATCTTAATCAACATCACAGATGAAAATAACCAGAATCCACCAGCAGGAGGTATACCACACATTACTTCAATATGTAAATAAAGACTTATGTTTGGAATTTGTTGATGAGATAATATGCAGAAAGAAGTGGATTTGAAACGTAAATAAAGTGCTTGAAAAAAAAAATATTTTATTGAGAGAATCTAATAAAAATGTTCTTTAGAATCATTTTAAACAATGATGTGACTGTGATTTTTACCTGTGGTATCAGAGGTTGACATGATGATATTCTGTTCTCTCCTCTGTCTATTTTTTAGTCCCCAGCTGATCTTCATCGTCCTGTAAGAGATGTTAGTGATTTTCAAACAGTGACACAGTCTCTGATTATTCATCAATCACTGTTCTGAAGCTTTTTTTTTTGTCTGTCCTTTAGTTTTCAGTTTAACTGCAGAAGCTTAAATACAGTAGCTTGAAAACATGAAGTTTGTTCTGCATGTTTCTGTTTCAGTATGTTTGTGTCAAGTGAACATAAACCAGAAACACTTCACAAGAGACAATGTTTCTGCTTCCAAACACTCTACACATTTTTGCTTAAGTTCTGTGACAGAAGATGAAAGTGAAGCTGATGTTACTGCTGCTCCTACAGCTATTACATTCATAAATCAACTAAAGTCATTATTTAATGTTGCACATCACAATTAAGTCTCATATAACAAACAAAAATAGAGTATATGATACCTGTCTTATTGTCGAGCCCTGTTTTTTGTAGATATACTGTAGATGTAGAGCATTAAGCCAAATAAACAACATGTTAAAGAGTATTTCATAATGAACAATTATAATTAGGAAAATAATTTGTAGAGGACAAGACAGACAATTAAAACTTTGAAAATACTAAAGTTGAAATGATTGGACAAGAACTGAACTGAGCTGATGATGACATCACTGTTTACTCCACAGCTGCTTTATAAATGAATTAAACTCACTCTTAAATTGATGGACTTTACATATTTACTGAATCAAACTCAATCAACATTGAACTGATTTTAACTGAATTAAAAAAACTGACTTTTCTAAGTCTAGTTTTCACCTTATATTTTTTGTTGAGCTCAATTTTGGTGTACTGTCACAACTTACCTCAGTATCTCCAAATGACACTTCATATTTTCCAGTCCATGGCAAAGTAGCTTCACTCCTGAATCCTGCAGATTATTATTGCTCATGTTCAGCTCTTTCAGACTGGTATCTGATCCAAGAACTGTAGCCAGAGCTGAACAGCTTTTGTCTGTTAAGCCACAATCATTTAGCCTACGAGGGAAATAAGATTATAGAATAATTAGATTGAATCAATTTGCTAAATACAATTAATACATTTATTTTTCATCTATTCATCTATAAACCTAACAGACCACTCAGATCATTAGGATCGAGTCAGTTAGAAATGCCAAGAGTTCACACAAAACAAGGGGAATCCGCTTTTATCTATTATGCTGCCCGCAGTTGGAATCAGCTTCCAGAAGAGATCAAATGTGTTAAAACATTAATTACATTTAAATCTAGACTCAAAACCCATCTGTTTAGCTGTGCATTTACTGAATGAGCACTGTGCTTCGTTCAAACTACTTCAAACTACTTCATCATCAATCATTTTCCATTTTTAACCGTCTTAAATTTGATTTTAAATCAATTTTTAAATCGTTTTAAAAGTTTTATTTGATTTTGTTTTATTGCTGTGATTATTGTTTTTATGTTTATTTTACTGCCTCTTTGTGAATTATTGTTTTTATTATTATTGTTGTTTTTATGATTATTCTACTTCCTTTTATGTAAAGCACTTTGAATTACCTTTGTGTATGAAATGTGCTATATAAATAAACTTGACTTGCCTATAATTGCAATGAATTATACATTTGACAGTACTAGTTCCATGGTTTCAAGGAAAATCATTACTGAGCGATTCTGATTAAACACCTTAACCATTGTGATCAGGTTCTCAACACTGGCTACAATGCACAATGCTGTAAAAACATGTTGTAAAAACACAATGCTCTTTACAGAGTGCTGACAAAAAAATATACACAGGAATGTTTGAAAGCAGCTGCCTATTAACGGGTACCACATTGACCCAGTATTTGGTACTACTGGTACGGCAGAAAGGCTGGAATTATACATTAAAATAAATCACAATCACTAGCTGATTATCTGTTGGCATTTACTACAAACATTTGAGAGGAAATTTGATTGACTAAACATCATCATTTAAAATGTCAAACCTCAGCATCCCTGAACAAAGCACTTTCTGCTACTAACATGTTTCAAGAAGAACAAAACACTTCATTCTCATCTAAAGAAAAACACAAGAACATTTGTTTTATCATTTTCCAGATTGTCCATTACATTTTATATTTCTCTAATTTCCCATGCATTTTCCAGGAGTACAAAATCAGTAATTAATTTGCAAGCTTTTTCAGGGTGCATGGGAACGCTATATAGATGTGTTTTTGTTGTTGTTTTTTCAGATTAAAGCAAAAAATGATCAACTTACAGAGCTCTTTTGGAGGTTTTGATGACTGCCAATAATCTAATGAGACACTCGTCTGATTTCTTGAATTTCTGAAGCTCAAACTCCTCCAGCTCCTCCTCTGATGTCAACAACACAAAGGCCAAAGCAGACCACTGGGCAGGAGAAAGATCAGCAGATGAGAGACTTCCTTTGCTAAGGTGGGTCTGAATGTCTTTCACCAGAGTTTGGTCGTTCAGTTCATTCAGACAGTAGAACAGATTGATGGATCTCTCTGGAGACAGATTAGCTTCACATTTCTGCTTGATGTACTGAACTATTTCCTTTTTGCTCTGGTCATTTCCATCCTTCTGTGTCAACAGACCCTGTAAGAGTCGCTGATTGGACTGGAGTGACAAACCGAGGATGAATCGAAGAAAAAGATCCAGGTGCCCATTATCACTCTCTAATGCCTTGTCCACTGCAGTCTTGAGCAAATCAATCATGGTTTCACTTTTGTTTTCCTGTTCTGTAGACTCATGAACAAATATACTTCTCTTCTTTATGTCTAGAAACAGATGAGCATAAAGGGCTGCAATAAACTCTTGAATGCTCAAGTGAACGAAGCAGTACATGGTACCAAGAACGATCCCTGTTTCCTCCTTAAAGATCTGGGTACACATGCCTGAATACACTGATGCCTTATAGACATCAATACCACAATCTTTCAGATCTGTGTCATAGAAGATCACATTGTTTCTTTCCAGCTGATGAAACGCCAGTTTCCCAAGTGAAAATATGGCATCTTTATCCCAGGAAACATCTGGTGTATATTCTCCATCATACTTTCGTCTGCTCTGCAGGATCTGAAATCTGAGAAAGTGCGCGTACATTTGTGTCAGAGTCTTTGGAGTGTCTTCAATATTTGATTCCTGCTTTTTTTTGGAGGCGTCATCAGCCTGATTATTTTTTATAACATTATTTCTTTTCACCTCTAAAATGTTCTGGAGAACAGTGGCTGAAATCCAGCAGAAGACTGGGATGTGGCACATGATAAAGAGACTCTTTGATTGTTTAACATGATCAATGATTTCTCTGGCCAGATCCTCATCTGTGAATCTTTTTCTGAAGTACTCCTCCTTTTGTGCATCATTGAATCCTCGTATCTCTATCAGCCGGTCGATACAGTCAGGAGGAATCTTACTGGCAGCTGCTGGTCTGGTGGTGATCCAGATGAGAGCAGAAGGAAGCAGATTTCCCTTGATGAGGTTCGTTAGGAGAACATCCAGAGATGATGGTGAAGACACATCATGCAATGTCTCATTTTCCTTAAAGTTTAAAGGAAGACGAAATTCATCCAAACCATCAAGAATGAACAGAACTTTCTGGTTCCTTCTTGTAAGGTTCAGTCCTTTAGTCTCAGGGAAAAATTGAGTTAAAAGGTCCATCAAACTTAGTTTTTCTTTCTCCTTTAAGTTCATCTCTCTAAATGGAAGAGGAAATATGAAGCTGATCTCTTGATTTTCTTTTCCTTCAGCCCAATCCAGAACAAACTTCTGTACAGAGACTGATTTTCCGATGCCAGCAACTCCTTTTGTCAGTACAGTTCTGATCTGCTTGTCTTGTTCAGGTGCTTCAAACAAATTTTTGCATTCAACCTGTATCTCTTGTGATTCATGACGTCTGGAAGTAACTTCAATCTGTCTTACCTCATGTTCAGTATTGACCTGTTCACTACAACCCTGAGTGATATAGAGATCTGTGTAGATGTTATTCAGAAGTGTAGAGTCACCTTGCTTTACAATTCCTTCAAACACACATTGATACTTTTTCTTTAAGCTACACTTTAGCTGATGAATGAAGAACAGCTCATCTAAACACAGGGACAAAAACAAACAAACAAAAAAAAAACATTTTTTTTTTTCTTTTAGCATTTTAGTTTTACTATTTTCTCCATTACATTTATAAATGACAATGTGACAGATGATCACGAGTCTTTTACCTTCTAAAGTATCAGCAGCTTCATCTTGCTTCATCTCTCTCAGGAAGTAGAGTGTGAGATCAAGAGCTTCTTCTTTGATACAGCATCTATTATCAATAAAATCCTTCACAAAGTATTGTACATCTTCTTCTTGTAATATTTTCTTAAATTTTTCCCAGCTCATTCTTCAGAAATGTGATTATTTTGCTTTCAAGACCCTAAAATCAAAGAAAAATACATTTTTCTGTGTTTCTAAAACTAAACAAATGATCAAGATAAAACAGAAATCAAATTTCTACTGAATATTCTTGCAAGTTATAAATGTTATAAATGTAAACATTATTGAAAATGTGTTTTCCTACTTGGAAGATCCACAGGAGATTGTCTTTGAAATTCTTGTTCCTGTGAGTCTGGACGTCTGAATCTAATGTCTCATATTGAACTCTGTTAGTGAACAAAATGAAGTACTGCATTTTCAGGGAAACTATTAAATAAATAATTTGCCAATATTTTTTTTGATCTATTTAAGTATAAATTTAGGTAAATATTAGGTCTCATTTTTATCTTCTTCACTGTTGCTCTTAGCATCTTAATGAAAATGCTGATAAATATTTACACAATATAGATTCATGATAAATATTCAATGAAATTAAATGAAATCTCGCAGTCCAAATGCAACCAACAATGAGAAAAACATTAAATACCTTTTTGTAGATGATGTTTTTTTCTCACTGAAGTTCGGTGGCACACCTATTGACCCATCACTCTTCACAGACACAGAGCTGGACACATGTGAGCCTGATCTTACACTAATGACACAAATAACAGAGAAACAAAACAAAACAATATTACACAATGTACTTCAGTGTAATTTATAAAGTTTTAATGTTGTAAGTGGTAGTTAATATACAGATATAGCCATGCATTTGTTCTTCTATGCCTATAAGTATTTTGTATGGTGAATTTATGCCTTGTAATGCCTGTCTGTATAATTGTATTATTGGAAAGAAGCTCCAGACAGAGTTCAATAAAAGTCATCATATGTTGTGTTTAGTGATTTTTTTTTATTATTCAGTCAAAATTTATCACAAAAACCATAGTGACGAAATTAGCTAACATAATGTTATAATGTCATACCTTTTGGTAGATTATATTTTATTTTCACAGACACAGAGCTGGACACATGTGAGCCTGATCTTACACTAATGACACAAACAACAGAGAAAGACTACAGGAGATGCTTCAGTCTCATTTGAAGAGATTTTATGTGCCAAATGGGAGTTTGTTTAGCTCAGTTTAACACAAACTAATTCATTAACTCATCAGGCCTGCTATAAAGGAATCATCTAACAGTCAAGTGAAGCGCTGCTTTCTCATCCTGCACAATTTCTACTTCACTAAAAAACACAACTGACTCAAAAACTGTGTTACAGTGCAACAATATTAAAACTGTTGAGTAAACAAACTCTGTTGACCCCAATGACAGAAGAGAAAATACTAAAACAAAAACAACTTGTGTCCATGAATCTTGTATCTATAGCAATTAATATAATGAACAATGAACTGTGTACAGTGAACGAGTCTGGGAAAGAGACAAGAATCTTTAACATTTCTCTTTAAAAATGCCCACAAATTTACACTAAGAATTTGATGTATATGTTAATTTTTTATTATTTTAAGTTATGTCTAGTTTGCCGATTATTGACATTTGTTATGTGCCCTGTTTAATAGTACTTTAGTTCATTTTTTCGGAAACTTCCATCTAGTCGACTCTTTAAGAAACTGCGGATGATGAAAAAAATCAGGAAGTAATCAGCTGAACGCATGTCTGATGTATGTTCATTAGATGTGGTGCTTTTGGGGGTAATCCTCATCTTTCCTTGCTTTTGAAGAGCAATGGCTGTAAGTTTCTTTATCTGTTTAATTTGGGTGATATATACATTTTTGATATTAATGTGTGCAAAATTAACAGCATTCTTATAACCTGTATATTATAATTTGAGTCATTTAAACATGTTTTAGTTATGAGACTAATTAGAGATTGTCATTTTTCCTTTAGTTTCACTTAGTTTAATTTGCTGTCAAACTTCAGAAATATTAAACATGAAGGACGGACAGTACAACATTTAATACCCACTAAATATGCAACCCCAAACATGTAATGCAGTCAAATATTATGATACATTTTGGACAATCTGTTGATGTCATTTCTACAGGTTCTGATATGTTAACAGTACAGATAATTCTAGCAACATACAAACATTGTTCTTTTTTTCACAGAAAGTGTTTAAAATAATGATCTAAAAACAGACTCAGTGTTACCTCTGTTTCTGTGAGAGACTCATCTCAGACTGAGAGTCCTTTCCTTGCTCTTCTGACAAACTGCAGATAAACTCCAGTGATCAGCATTGGGTTGAGAAAACAATCTGCTGTTCAGTTTGACCTGAAGATGATGATCGATAATGAGATGAATAAATATGTTGAATTACCAGCAACAGCAACAAAAACACTATATAAAATAAAGTGAGTTACAAACAAATGAACTGCCATGAAAATACATGGTCACACCAGCCGCTTTTTTATTTATTTATATATTTTTTCTCTTTGCGCATCTAATCGTGTACTTACGGTAAGGGTGCTGGGAGTGGTCAAAATGGATGTAAAGATGCTGTCAGAACGGCGTTTTCTTTATGCTTTAGCTGATATTTTCAATAGACTGCTGTTCACCAATATTACTGCACAAAATGTAATTTAACCCTTAAAAGACCATAAAGCGACATCAAAGCAGTTACTTATTGCTATTTCCATCAGAATGTAAAAAAATAGTAGTACATTTACATTTCTTTGAACATTGATTTTAATGATTCTGAATATATTATATACAGGTGCTGGTCATATAATTAGAATATCTTCAAAAAGTTGATTTCATTCCATTCAAGAAGTGAAACTTGTATAATGTATACATTCATTCCACACAGACTGATATATTTCAAGAGTTTATTTCTTTTAATGTTGATGATTACTCAAAAAATTTGAATATTAATTAAGACCAATACAAAGAAAGGATTTTTAGAAATCTTGGCCAACTGAAAAGTATGAACATGAAAAGTATGAGCATGTACAGCACTCAATACTTAGTTGGGGCTCTGTTTGTCTGAATTACTGCAGCAATGCGGCGTGGCATGGAGTGGATCAGTCTGTGGCACTGCTCAGGTGTTATGAGAGCCCAGGTTGCTCTGATAGTGGCCTTCAGCTCTTCTGCATTGTTGGGTCTGGCATATCGCATTTTCCTCTTCACAATACCCCATAGATTTTCTATGGGGTTAAGGTCAGGCAAGTTTGCTGGCCAATTAAAAACAGGGATACCATGGTCCTTAAACCAGGTACTGGTAGCTTTGGCACTGTGTGCAGGTGCCAAGTCCTGTTGGAAAATGAAATCTGCATCTCCATAAAGTTGGTCAGCAGCAGAAAGCATGAAGCAAATCAGCATATTAGAATGATTTCTGAAGGATCATGTGACACTGAAGACTGGAGTAATGATGCTGAAAATTCAGCTTTGATCAAAGGAATAAATTACATTTTGAAATATATTCAAATAGAAAACAGTTATTTTAAATAGTAAAAATATTTCACAATATTACTGATTTTGCTGTATGTTGGACTCTTAAAAATATTTCCTTTACAGGTTTGCTCATTCTTTCAATTGATTCCTGTTCACAATCACTCTGATCATTACTGTATTAATTATTAAATCATTTTACGGTACAGTTTAGGAAAACATTAAAGGCAAATTCACCCCAAGCGTAAAAGTGCATCCTTGCAATTTTTTTAATCATGTCCCAATTTTCAAATACTCATGAAATTCTTCCAAGCATGTGTGCTTTCTAGCACTTTTACGTCATGTCCCAATATTCACTATATATATATATTCACAGTCATCGTGGCTATTACTGTATTAATTGTCAAGTCATTAACTGTGCAGTTCTGGAAAAAATAAAGGTAATATCAACCCAAATTTGTAAGTATATTATTGCATATTTCTTTTGTATTTATTCACACACAAATATTATTATAATATGCATCATTAAATTTATTCATGAAAAGTGACAATTTACATAATCTTGCACTGTTTTTACTTTGTAAGAACATAAATGCATAGGAATCTGGATTTTCACTTTTTCATCTTTTTTTAACAAAACTTAAATGAACTGAAAAAAAAAAAATATATATATATATATATATATATATATAAAAGTGCTACAATGCTCTTAGATGCTTGGGGTGAATTTGCCTTTCATTTTTTTCCAAAACTATACAGTAAAATTACTTGAAAATTAATACAGTAATAGTCAGGGTGTGTTACCCGGGAGTGAGAGACGAGAGGCGAGCGGATCCATGCGCAAGCTTTTATTAGATGGGCGGGACAAAGACATAGTCGTACAGGCAGGGTCGAGGCAGGAGCAGACAGGTATATCACAGGCAGTAGAAGAGAATAGTCCAATAAACGAGAGCGAAAATCCAAAGGCAGGCGGCTAGACAGTAGAGAACGAGAAAACCAGGCGGGAGAACAAAACCAGGAACTAGGAACGAGGAAACTAGGAAACGCTAACAATCACAACAATACATTAAATCAACAATCCGTGGTTTGCAAGTGGGAGGACCGGGGCTTTTATAGAACGCCTGATTGGTCACGGGGGCTGACGCAATCAGAGCGGTGGAGGATGGGAGTCAAGTCAAGTCAAGTCACCTTTATTTATATACCGCCTTTAACAATACAGAATTGTGACAAGGCGGCTGTACAGTATTAAATAGGAAACAGTACATCAACAATGCAAAGGCAACAGTAAACACTCACATTTTAGGTAAAATGAATGTGAATGGGTGATGGGAGATGCAGTCCGAGATGCAAAGTGACAGTCAGAGTGTGTAGGTGAGGCGAGAGTGAAATCTGGTGGTGAGTGGACAACGGGACACCGAC
>VONZ01003488.1:0-20592 GCA_012976165.1 Labeo catla
AATATAGCTGCAAGCAGCAATTATCGGGGTTCGAGCATTTTAAGTTCTTTAAGGTGGTATGCTTAGGGTCCAGGCCAACCTAGATTCATGGCTGCCAGTAAAACACATCCAAAATGGAGAATATGCTCACAGAAACACACACACAGAAACGAAAAGTTTAAACTAATATATTAATACTGAATAAACATGTTTACACACATAGAGACATACATGCATACACATTTTCTTGTACAGATATTTGAAATAAATGATATGGGCCAACACTTTTACTTGCTAGTATTCTCTTTGTAACAGTTTGTGTCTTTTTCAGATTTCACTGTAATCATAATGTGGCATAATTGTAAAAAACTGATGTGTCTGTATGAACAAAATTGTAAGCTTTGCCTAAATGTGATTTTAAATGTTATAACAGTGATTTTATAAGTGTTAATCCATCATGAAACCTATTAAAAGTAGTTGTGTTCAGCTGAATAAGCCCATTAGTGGTCTTCTACTGACATCTAGTGGTTATTATTGCAATTTCATGCAATGTCTCATACAAACACTGAGATGTTAAACATCATAACTATTATAGTGTTATTTTTGCCCAGTCTCTCTTAAATTTTGCATATTTGTTTAGAATGAGATTATTTGTCATTTTTGTCACAGTTTTGAGACGTTGCAAGCTTTCTTTTAAAAATGTTAGGCTTTTGGGTACAGTAGATTTAAAGAACATATTTAAACAACAGTTGTATTGACAGAAATGGTCAAAAAATTGTTGAAAATGAGGAGATCTATCATATGGTATGAAGATCTAGTGTTTGTGTGAAAAAATGAGCATTTTTTAGCAATTTGAGGCCAATTACAATAGAAATGTTGTGTTTTTGAAGCCTTTTTAACTGTTATAGCACCACCTATGATCCGATGCTATGGTTGCTATGGTTTTAGGATGTAGTCCCACCCAAAATATATGGCTAACACTACAGCACATCTATGATGGACAATACAATCACAAACACAGAATATGAAATAGTTAAACTATTATATTAAAGTTCATTAAGCATTATTACACACACACACACACACACATTTTGTTGCACATAAGAGATTTTGGTCATAAATAGTAGGTGACAAAATGCTAACTGTAAGTCTTATGTTTTTAAGAGTTTATATATCATTTTCAGGTTTCACTGTAATCATAATCTTGCATAATTGTCAAATGTAATACATCTGTATAAATGAAGAGGTAAAGTTTTACTAAATGTGATTTGAAATGTTATAACAGTGATTTAGTATCATCTTTGTATGAAATTAAAGCTTGAAACCATGAAAATGCACTGTTCTAGTCATTTCAGTGACCCATTAGTGGTCTTCTACTGCCATCTAGTGGTTATAGTTGCAATTTCACGTTTTAAACAGAGATCCGTTACTTTTAAGCTTTATAACTGTTACATGGCCTTTTTTGCCTAATGTCTATGAAATGTATGTTTGTTTAAAATCGTATGATGATGATTTTACTTAGGTTTGTGAAATTTTGTTGTCTTTTAGGTTTTATAGACTTTTGGGTACAGTAGCTCATGATCATCTTATTAAGTGGCCACATCCATGATGGAGAATACACTCACAAACAGAAATTAAATAGTTAAACTGTTATATTAATGTTCATTAAGCATTACTACACACACACACACATTTTGTTGCACGTAAGAGATTTGTGTATTAAATGGTAGGTGACAAAATGTTTAGTGCAATTCTTTTTAAGATTTTATATATAGTTTTCAGGTTTCACTGTAATCATAATCTTGTATTATTGTCAAATATGATATATGTGTTTAAATGAAGTGTTAAACTTTGACTAAATGTGATTTGAAATGTTATAACAGTGATTTAGTCTTTGCATGAATTGAAATAAATGGAAAATCTGTGAATAGCACTGTTCATTTCAATGAGCCATTAGTGATCTTCTACTGCCATCTAGTGGTTATAGTTGTAATTTCATGACATTTTAAAGAGCGATGCATAGTTTTTGAGCTTTATAACTGTTACATTGCCTTTTTTTTGCCTGATGGCTTTAAAATGCAGGCTTGTTTAGAATCATATGATGATGATTTGACTTAGGTTTGTGAAATTTTCTTTTCTTTTAGGTTTTATAGACTCGGGTACAGTAGATCATGATCTTATTATTAAGTGGCTATCTAAATGGTAGGGATGTGACGAGACCAGTCGGATTTCACGAGATCTCGTAACATTATCCTCCCACAACATTTTGCCATGTTTACATTAGAGCTGCACTATTAATCCTTAAAATATTGAGGTGTCGATTCAAACACCCACGCGATCTTATTCCTAAATGACAATGAGTTATCTATGTCTATTAGGACTGTTTCACATCGCCAGTGTCAGTGGAGCGTGAGAAGCAGGTTTTGTCGCTGCCATGTTAATGAATCAGAAGATCGGAGTAAATGTGAACGCAGAAAGAGCAACACAAACAGTCTTTTCAACCACATTATAATGATTATTTCTGTGTTACAGATATTTAAATAATAGAAGTACTGGGATAAAAGTTTATAGTTTTGGCATAAACACTTATTGTCTACAGTAGCGATAAAAACGAAAGTATTTTAACACGTGTATCTATTGTCACGCTTATCCTCTTCCGCCAGGAGGTGGCGACAACTGCCCGTTTAAAAAAAAAGGTATGTCATTAAATCATTCATTCAGGAAATTTAAATAGTCAAACAAGTCTTAATGAAGTGAGACACTGTCTCCTTTATTGAATGTTTTTTTTTTTTTTATTTTGTTTAAATGAATATATGTTTTTAAAAGACTTAAGCAATGAACAGTTTGTCATTTGCCATTTACCATACACAGCTTGTGTTTTTGAGGCCTTTTTAACTGTTATAGCGCCACCTATGGTCCGATCTTCGCGAAACTTTGCATGCTTGTTAAGAATCATCTGACACATGTTTTCACCAATTTTCGTAACGTTTTGAGTTTTTCTTTAGTTTTGATAGGCTTTTGGGTATATGTGGCCACGCCCCTGTTGTAAATGACCCTGTTATAGTTAACCGCAGGACAAAATTCAACATTTTGTTGATAATTATTGATCTAGAGAGTCCAGAGAATATTACTGCAGTAGTTTGATCGAGATTAAGCAAAAAACCTAGGACTAGTTCGCAAAAGTAGGTTTTTAAGATATTTGTGAATAATTAATGAACGGGTTGATTGACAGCAATGGTTCTTGAGGCAAAGGTGTTCATCATGAGGAGATCTATCAAATGATATGAAGATCTAGTGTTTGTGTGAATATTTGAGCATGTATTTAGCCATTTGAAGCCATTTACCATACACACCTTGTGTTTTTGAAGCCTTTTAACTGTTATAGCGCCACCTATGGTCCGATCTTCACGAAACTTTGCATGCTTGTTAAGAGTCATCTGACACATGTTTTCTCCAACTTTTGTAAAGTTTTGAGTGTTTGTTTAGGTTTGATAGGCTTTTGGGTGTATGTGACCACGCCCCTTTTCTAAATGACCCCGTTATAGCTACCCAAAGGACAAAATTCCACATTTTTTTGATAATTATTGATCTAGAGAGTCTGGAGAACTGCGCTGCAGTGGTTTGATCGAGATTGAGCAAAAAACCTAGGACTAGTTCGCAAAAGTAGTTTCTTCACATATTTGTGAATAATTAATGAACGGTTTGATTGACAGCAATGGTTCTTGAGGCAAAGTTGTTCATCATGAGGAGATCTATCAAATGATATGTATATTGTGTGGATGTGTGAAACACCACGTGATTACAGAGCCATAAAACTCGTTAGCGCCAACTAGTGGCCGATTTGTTTCAAAATTCTTACAGACCTTTAGGGCCATGAGTCAAACATGCCCAGTGAGTTTCGTTCTGATTGACCTTCGTTAACCTTGTCTAATAGGTGCTTAAACTTCATTGGCCAATGGCGGCCATGTTTTTTGAGATACGCCAATGTCCTTATAGACCCTTATGGCACATTGGACAGGGCCACTGCATACCAATTTTCAGGTCGATCGGACAAACGATTGCATAGTTATAGTCATTTTTATGTTTTTTCAGGCTTATAGCGCCACCAAGTGGCAGAGCTGAGCAATTTTTTTTTATTTGACCAAAGATTGTGATTATACACATGTACCGAGTTTGGTGAAGATATCTCATTTGGTTCATGAGTTATAGCCATTTTAGTAAAAATGGCCCTCCACCTGACAAACTTTTTGGGGCCCTTTCGCAACGATGAGTCAAAATTTCAACTTTTTTTGATAATTATTCATATTCAGTGTCCAGAGAACATTTCTGAACTGGTTTGGTTCCGATCGGGTGAAAAACCTAGGACTAGTTCGCAAAAGTAGGTTTCGGACATTCGGCCATTTTGCGGAAAAACGGTACGTCCTAGAGCCCAAATTGCACCTGTGCACTTTTGTGCGTATTGACCCAAGGATTGCAACAATGTAAAGTTTTTGAGTCTACGACAAAAATTGTACGAGCTAGGGCCAAAAATGTAAAAATTTTTTGTTTTTTGCGCTGTAGCACCACCTTTAGGCCGATTTGGGCGAGACTTTGTCAGAACGTCCCCACGGGGAGCTCTACCTTTTGCCCAAGTTTCAGCTCTCTAGGCCTTACGGTTTGGTCTGCACGATCAGTTTTAGCGGAAAATAATAATAATAATAATAATAATAATAATAATAAAAAAAAATCCTTACAATTACAATAGGGTTTCAGTGCTACGCACTCGAACCCCTAAATATAGCTGCAAGCAGCAATTACCGGGGTTCGAGCATTTAAGGCCTTTGAGGTGGTATGCAAATTTGTTCAGAATGAGGTGATATATCATACAGACAGAAGTGTAAGATCTAGTGTTTGTGTGAATAGATGAGCATTTTTAACAATTTGAGGCCATTTACCATAGAAATCTTGTTTTTAAAGCCTTTTTAACTGTTATAGCGCCACCTATGCTCCGATCTCCATGAAACTTTGCATGCTTGTTAAGAATCATCTGACACATGATTGCTCCAATTTTCATAACGTTTTGAGTTTTTGTTTAGGTTTTATAGGCTTTTGGATATATGTGGCCACTCACCTTTTGTAAATGACCCCGTTATAGCTAACCAAAGGACAAAATTCAACATGTTTTTGATAATTATTGATCTAGAGAGTCCAGAGAACATTACTGCAGTGGTTTGATCGAGATTGAGTGAAAAACCTAGGACTAGTTCGCAAAAGTTCGTTTTTCACATATTTGTGAATAATTAATGAACGGTTTGATTGACAGCAATGGTTCTTGAGGCAAAGTTGTTCATCATGAGGAGATCTATCAAGTGATATGCATATTGTGTGGATGTGTGAAACACCACGGGATTACAGAGGCAAGAAATTCGTTAGCGCCAACTAGTGGCCGATTTCTTTTAAAGTTCTTACAGACCTTTAGGACCATGAGTCGAACATGCCCAGTGAGTTTTGTTCCGATCGGCCGCAGTTAACCTTGTCTAATAGGTGCTCAAAATTCATAGGTCGATGGCGGCCATGTTTTTTGAGATACGCCAATGTTCTCATAGACCCTTATGGCACATTGGACAGAGACACTGCATACCATTTTTCCGGTTGATTGGACTGACGGTTGCGACGTTATAGCCATTTTTATATTTTTTCTCTATTATAGCGCCCCCAAGTGGTCAAGCTCCGCAATTTTTTGGATTTGACCAAAGGCTGAGCTTTAACATAAGTGTTCTGAGTTTGGTGATGATATGTCATTCTGTTCCAAAGTTATAGCCTTTTTACTAAAAGTGGCCCCGCCTCTTTTGAACGTTTTGGCGCCCCTTTGCGACTGTGAGTCAAAAGTTTAACTTTTTTTCATAATTATTGATCTAGGGAGCCTGGAGAACTGTGCTGCAGTGGTTTGATCGAGATCGAGTGAATAACCTAGGACTAGTTCGCAAAAGTGGGTTTTTTTTACATATTTGTGAATATGTAATAAACGACTTGATTGACAGCAATGGTTCTTGAGGCAAAGTTGCTCAGCATGAGCAGATCTATCATATGGTATGAAGTTCTAGTGTTTCTGTGATTATATGAGCATGTTATAGCAATTTAAGGCAATTTACTTTTGAAATTTCGGGTTGTTGAAGCCTTTTTAACTGTCATAGCGCCACCTATGGTCCCATCTCCATGAAATTTTACATGCTTGTTAAGAGTCATCTGACACATGTTTTCTCCAACTTTTGTAAAGTTTTGAGTTTTTGTTTAGGTTTGATAGGCTTTGGGGTATATGTGGCCACGCCCCTTTTCTAAATGACCCCGTTATAGCTACCCAAAGGACAAAATTCCACATTTTTTTGATAATTATTGATCTAGAGAGTCTGGAGAACTGTGCTGCAGTGGTTTGATCGAGATTGAGCGAAAAACCTAGGACTAGTTCGCAAAAGTAGGTTTTTCACATATTTGTGAATAATTATTGAATGATTTGATTGACAGCAATGGTTCTTGAGGCAAAGTTGCTCAGCATGTGGAGATCTATCAAATGATATGCATATTGTGGGGATGTGTGAAACGCCACGCGAGTGAGGCATGTTAGAGAGGCAAAAAAGTCGTTAGCGCCAACTAGTGGCCGATTTCTTTCAAAATTCTTACAGACCTTTAGGGCCATGAGTCTAACATGCCCAGTGAGTTTCGTTCCGATTGACCTTCGTTAACCTTGTCTAATGGGTGCTCAAACTTCATTGGCCGATGGCAGCCATGTTTTTTGAGATACTCCAATGTCCTCATAGACCCTTATGGCACATTGGACAGAGACACTGCATACCAATTTTCAGGTCGATCGGACTAACGATTGCATAGTTATAGTCATTTTATTGTTTTTCAGGCTTTTAGCGCCACCAAGGGGCAGAGCTGTGCAATTTTTTTTATTTGACCAAAGATTGAGCTTGTACATAAGTGTGTCAAGTTTCGTAACGATATGCCATTTGGTTCCTGAGTTATAGCCATTTTAGTAAAAATGGTCCTCCACCTGACAAACTTTTTTGGGCCCCTTCGCAACGATGAGTCAAAATTTCAACTTTTTTTTGATAATTATTGATATTCAGTGTCCAGAGAACATTTCTGCACTGGTTTGGTTCCGATCTGGCGAAAAACCTAGGACTAGTTCGCAAAAGTAGGTTTCGGACATTCGGCCATTTTGCGGAAAAACCGGGCTTCGTACGAAAAATCTGCGCCAGTGCACTTTTGTGCGTATTGACCCAAGGATCGCAACGATGTAAAGTTTTTGAGTCTACGACAAAAAATGTACGAGCTAGGGCCAAAAATGTAAAAAAAGTTAGTTTTTTGCGCTGTAGCGCCACCTTTAGGCCGATTGGGCCGGTTCTTTGTGCCTGAGTAGCGAGGGTGACTACTACCTTCTGACCAAGTTTCAGCTCTCTAGGCCTTACGGTTTGGGCTGCACGATCAGTTCTAGGGAAGAATAATAATAATAATAATAAATATAGCTGCAAGCAGCAATTACCGGGGTTCGAGCATATAAGCCCTTTTAGGTGGTATGCAAAGTTGTTCAGAATGAGGGGATATATCATACAGATGTAAGTGTCAGATCTAGTGTCTGTGTGAATAGATGAGCATTTTTTAACAATTTGAGGCCATTTACCATAGAAGTCTTGTTTTTAAAGCCTTTTTAACTGTTATAGCGCCACCTATGCTCTGATCTCCATGAAACTTTGCATGCTTGTTAAGAATCATCTGACACAGGTTTTCTCCAATTTTCGTAACATTTTGAGTTTTCGTTTTGGTTTTATAAGCTTTTGGGTATATGTGGCCACGCCCTATTGTAAATACCCCATTACAGCTAACCGAAGGAGAAAATTCAACATTTTTTTGATAATTATTGATCTAGAGTGTCCAGAGAATATTACTGCAATGGTTTGATCGAGATTGAGCAAAAAACCTAGAACTAGTTTGCAAAAGTAGGTTTTTCACATATTTGTGAATATTTAATGAGCGATTTGGTTGACAGCAATGGTTTTTGAGGCAAAGTTGTTCATCATGAGGACATCTATCAAATGATATGAAGATCTAGTGTTTGTGTAAATATAAGTGCATATATTTAGCCGTTTGAAGCCATTTACCATACACAGCTTGTGTTTTTAAAGCCTTTTTAACTGTTATAGCGCCAGCTATGGTCCGATCTTCACAAATCTTTGCATGCTTATTCAGAGTCATCTGTCACATGTTCTCACCAATTTTCGTAAAGTTTTGAGTTTTTGTTTAGGTTTTATAAGCTTTTGGGTATTTTTGGCCACGCCCCTTTTGTAAATGACCCCGTTATGGCTAACCAAATGACAAAATTTCACATTTTTTTGATAATTATTGATCTAGAGAGGCCAGAGAATTGTGCTGCAGTGGTCTGATCAAGATTGAGCAAAAAACCTAGGACTAGTTCGCAAAAGTAGGTTTTTCACATAATTGTGAATAATTAATGAACGATTTGATTGACAGCAATGGTTCTTGAGGCAAAGTTGTTCATCATGAGGAGATCTATCAAATGATATGCATATTGTGTGGATGTGTGAAACACCACGTGATTACAGAGGCAAAAACCTCGTTAGCGCCAACTAGTGGCCGATTTCTTTCAAAATTCTTACAGACCTTTAGGGCCATGAGTCGAACATGCCCAGTGAGTTTCGTTCCAATCGACCTCCGTTAACCTTGTCAAACAGGTGCTCAAACTTCATTGGCCAATGGCGGCCATGTTTTTTGAGATACGCCAATGTCCTCATAGACAGTTGTGCCCCTTTGGTCCAAGAGACTGCATACCAATTTTCAAGTCAATCGGACTAACGGCGGTGCATTTATAGCCAATAATATGTTTTTTCAGTTTTATAGCGCCACCAAGTGGTCAAGCTCCGCAATTTTTTGATTTGACCAAAGATTAAGCTTATACATATGTGTACCAAGTTTGGTGAAGATATCTCATTCCTTTCAAAAGTTATAGCCATTTTAGTAAAAGTGGCCCTGTCACTTTGGAACGTTTTGGTGGCCCTTTGTGACCGTGAGTGAAAAGTTCAACTTTTTTTTGATAATTATTGATATTCAGTGTCCAGAGAATATTTCTGCACTGGTTTGGTTCCGATTGGGTGAAAAACCTAGGACTAGTTTGCAAAAGTAGGTTTCAGATTCACGTCCATTTTTCGGGGTCAACCGTGCGTCGCAGCTCAAAAATTTCGCACTCCACTTTCGTTCGGGCTGACCCAAGGAACGCAACGATGTAAAGTTTTTGAGACTACGACAAACGGTTTACGAGCTTAGGCCAATAAACTGATAAATTTTAGTTTTTTGCGCTGTAGCGCCACCTTTAGGCCGATTAGGCTCAGTCTTTGTCAGAATGTCCCCACAGGGAGCTCTACCTTCTGGCCAAGTTTCAAGTCTCTAGGCCTTACGGTTTGGGCTGCCCATTCAGTTTTAGGGGGGAAAAAAAATTATCCTATCAATTACAAATAGATAATATAGCTGCAAGCAGCAATTACCGGGGTTCGAGCATTTAAGGCCTTTGAGGTGGTATGCAAAGTTGTTCAGAATGAGGGGATATATCATACAGATGTAAGTGTAAGATCTAGTGTTTGTGTGAATAGATGAGCATTTTTTAACAATTTGAGGCCATTTACCATAGAAATCTTGTTTTTAAAGCCTTTTTAGCTGTTATAGCGCCACCTATGCTCCGATCTCCATGAAACTTTGCATGCTTGTTAAGAATCATCTGACACATATTTTCACCAATTTTTGTAAAGTTTTGAGTTTTCGTTTTGGTTTTATAGGCTTTTGGGTATATGTGGCCACACCCCTTTTGTAAATTAACCCAGTTATAGCTAACCAAAGGAAAAAAATCTACATTTTTTTGATAATTATTGATCTAGAGAGTCCAGAGAATATTACTGCAGTGGTTTGATCGAGATTGAGCAAAAAACCTAGGACTAGTTCGCAAAAGTAGGTTTTTCACATATTTGTGAATAATTAATGAACGATTTGATTGACAGCAATGGTTCTTGAGGCAAAGTTGTTCATCATGAGGAGATCTATCAAATGGTATGCATATTGTGTGGATGTGTGAAACACCACGTGATTACAGAGCCATAGAATTCGTTAGCGCCAACTAGTGGCCGATTTATTTCAAAATTCTTACAGACCTTTAGGGCCATGAGTTGAACATGCCCATTGAGTTTTGTTCCGATCGACCTCCGTTAACCTTGTCAAATAGGTGCTCAAATTTCATTGGCCAATGGCGGCCATGTTTTTTGAGATACGCCAATGTCCTCATATACACTTGTGCCCCTTTAGTCCAAGAGACTGCATACCAATTTTCAAGTCAATCGGACTAACGGCGGTGTATTTATAGCCAATAATATGTTTTTTCAGGCTTATAGCGCCACCAAGTGGCAGAGCTGTGCAATTTTTTTTATTTGACCAAAGATTGAGCTTATGCACATGTGTACCGAGTTTGGTGAAGATATCTCATTCCATTCAAAAGTTATAGCCAAATGTAAGAATTTGGTAATGTTAGCATAGAACGTTTTGGCATTCCTATTCGACCGTGAGTCAAAATTTCAACTTTTTTTTGATAATTATTGATATTCACTGTCCAGAGAACATTTCTGCTCTGGTTTGGTCCCAATCGGGCGAAAAACCTAGGACTAGTTCGCAAAAGTAGGTTTCGGATATAACACCATTTTGCGGAAAAACGGTACGTCCTAGAGCAACAAACACCGCAGAGCAATTTTGTGCGTACTGACCCAAGGATTGCAACGATGTAAAGTTTTTCAGTCTACGACAAAAATTGTACGAGCTATGGCCAAAAATGTCAAAAATTTTAGTTTTGTAAATACCTTTGGAAGCCGATTAGTCAGTCTTTGTCAGAATGTCCCCTGGTCGACTCGGCCAGTTTCAGAGTCTCTAGGCCTTGCGGTTTCTGGGCTGCCATTCAGTTTTAGGGGGAAAAAAATTATCTAACAAATACAAATAGATAAATATAGCTGCAAGCAGCAATTACCGGGGTTCGAGCATTTAAGGCCTTTGAGGTGGTATGCACATTTGTTCAGAATGAGACGATATATCATACAGATGTAAGTGTAAGATCTAGTGTTTCTGTGAATAGATGAGCTTTTTTTAACAATTTGAGGCCATTTACCATAGAAATCTTGTTTTTAAAGCCTTTTTAACTGTTATTGCGCCACCTATGCTCCGATCTCTATGAAACTTTGCATGCTTGTTAAGAATCATCTGAAACATGTTTTCACCAATTTTCGTAAAGTTTTGAGTTTTTGTTTTGGTTTTATAAGCTATTGGGTATATGTGGCCACGCCGCTTTTGTAAAATTGCCCCATTACAGCTAACTGAAGGACAAAATTCAACATTTTTTTGATAATTATTGATCTATAGAGTCCAGAGAATATTACTGCAGTGGTTTGATCAAGATTGAGTGAAAACCCAGGGACTAGTTCGCAAAAGTAAGTTTTTAACATATTTGTGAATATTTAATGAACGATTTGATTGACAGCAATGGTTCTTGAGGCAAAGTTGTTCATCATGAGGAGATCTATCAAATGGTATGCATACTGTGTGGATTTGTGAAACACCACGTGATTACAGAGCCATAAAACTCGTTAGCGCCAACTAGTGGCCGATTTGTTTCAAAATTCTTACAGACCTTTAGGGCCATGAGTCGAAGATGCCCAGTGAGTTTCGTTCCGATCGGCCTCCGTTAACCTTGTCTAATAGCTGCTCAAACTTCATTGGTCGATGGCGGCCATGTTTTTTTAGATACGCCAATGTCCTCATAGACCCTTATGTCACATTGGACAGAGACACTGCATACCAATTTTCAGGTGGATTGGACTGACGGTTGCGAAGTTATAGCCATTTTTATGTTTTTTCTCTATTATAGCGCCACCAAGTGGTCAAGCTCCGCAATTTTTTGGATTTGACCAAAGGCTGAGATTTTACATATATGTTCAGAGTTTGGTGATGATATGTCATTCTGTTCCAAAGTTATAGCCATTTTACTAAAAGTGGCCCCGCCTCTTTTGAAAGTTTTGGTGCCCCTTTGCGACTGTGAGTCAAAAGTTGAACTTTTTTTGGATAATTATTGATCTAGAGAGTCCAGAGAATATTACTGCAGTGGTTTGATCGAGATTGAGCGAAAAACCTAGGACTAGTTCGCAAAAGTAGCTTTTTCACATATTTGTGAATATTTAATGATTGATTTGATTGACAGCAATGGTTCTAGAGGCAAAGTTGTTCATCATGAGGAGATCTATCAAATGATATGCATATTTTGTGGATGTGTGAAACACCAAGTGATTACAGAGGCAAAAAACTTGTTAGCGCCAACTAGTGGCCGATTTGTTTCAAAATTCTTACATACCTTTATGGCCATGAGTCGAATATGCCTAGTGAGTTTCGTTCCGAGCGGCCTCTGTTAAGCTTGTCTAATAGGTGCTCAAACTTCATTGGCCGATGGCGGCCATGTTTTTTGAGATACGCCAATGTCCTCATAGACCCTTGTGGGACATTGGACAGAGACACTGCATACCAAGTTTGAGGTCGATCGGACTAACAGTTGTGTAATTATAGCTGGTTTTGTGTTTTTGCATCTCATAGCGCCACCAAGTGGTCAAGCTCGGCAATTTTTTTTATTTCACCAAAGATTGAGATATTACACATGCGTACCGAGTTTGGTGAAGATACCTCATTCGGTTCATGAGTTATCGCCATTTTAGTAAAAATGGCCCTCCACCTGACAAACTTTTTGCGGCCCCTTCGCAACGATGAGTGGAAATATGACATTTTTTTGATAATTATTGATCTTCACTGTCCAGTGAACATTTCTGCACTGGGTTGGTTCCGATCGGGCGAAAAACCTAGGACTAGTTCACAAAAGTAGGTTTTGGACATGATTAAAATTTGCGGGAAAACGGGGCCTCCAGGACCCCAAATCACAGGGTGGTTTTTCAATTTGTATTGACCCAAGGATTCCAAATATCTAATTTTTTTGAGTCTATGACAAGCGGTTTAGGAGTTATGAGCACTTTCGCGTTTTGGTTCACTATAGCGCCACCTATGGGCCGTGTGGGCTCATACTTTGATAGGTTCTCCCCAAATTGAGGTCTACCATCTGGCCAAGTTTGAAGTCTCTAGGACTTACGGTTTGGTCTGCACGATCAGTTTTACGGCAGAAAAATAATAATAAAAATAATAATAAAAATCCTAACAATTACAATAGGGTTTCAGTGCTACGCACTCGAACCCCTAAATATAGCTGCAAGCAGCAATTACCGGGGTTCGAGCATTTAAGGCCTTTGAGGTGGTATGCAAATTTGATCAGAATGAGAGGATATATCATACAGATATTACAGATATAAGTGTAAGATCTAGTGTTTGTGTGAATAGATGAGCATTTTTTAACAGTTTGAGGCCATTTACAATAGAAATCTTGTTTTTAAAGCCTTTTTAAGTGTTATTGCGCCACCTATGCTCCGATCTCCATGAAACTTTGCATGCTTGCTAAGAGTCATCTGACACATGTTTTCACCAATTTTCGTAAAGTTTTGAGTTTTCGTTTTGGTTTTATAAGCTTTTGGGTATATGTGGCCACGCCTCTTTTGTAAATGGCCCCATTACAGCTAACTAAAGGACAAAATTCAACATTTTTTTAATAATTATTGATCTAGAGAGTCCAGAGAATATTACTGCAGTGGTTTGATCGAGATTGAGCAAAAAACCTAGGACTAGTTCGCAAAAGTAGGTTTTTCACATATTTGTGAATAATTATTGAATGATTTGATTGACAGCAATGGTTCTTGAGGCAAAGTTGTTCATCATGAGGAGATCTATCAAATGATATGCATATTGTGTGGATGTGTGAAACGCCACGCGATTACAGATCCAAAAAACTCATTAGCGCCAACTAGTGGCCGATTTGTTTCAAAATTCTTACGGACCTTTAGGGCCATGAGTCGAACATGCCCACCGAGTTTCGTTCCAATCGACCTCCGTTAACCTTGTCAAATAGGTGCTCAAATTTCATTGGCCAATGGCGGCCATGTTTTTGAGATATGCCAATGTCCTCATAGACACTTGTGCCCCTTTAGTCCAAGAGACTGCATAACAATTTTCAAGTCAATCGGACTAACGGCGGTATATTTATAGCTAATAATATGTTTTTTCAGTTTTATAGCGCCACCAAGTGGTCAAGCTCCGCAATTTTTTTGATTTGACCAAAGATTAAGCATATGCATTTGTGTACCACGTTTGGTGAAGATATCTCATTCCGTTCCAGAGTTATAGCCATTTTAGTAAAAGTGGCCCCGTCACTTTGGAACGTTTTGGTGGCCCTTTGTGACCGTGAGTGAAAAGTTCAACTTTTTTTTGATAATTATTGATATTCAGTGTCCAGAGAATATTTCTGCACTGGTTTGGTTCCGATTGGGTGAAAAACCTAGGACTAGTTCGCAAAAGTAGGTTTCGGATTCACGTCCATTTTTCGCGGTCAACCGTGTGTCGCAGCTCAAAAATTTCACACTCCACTTTTGTTCGGGCTGACCCAAGGAACGCAACGATGTAAAGTTTTTCAGTCTACGACAAACGGTTTACGAGCTTAGGCCAATAAACTGATAAATTTTAGTTTTTTGCGCTGTAGCGCCACCTTTAGGCCGATTAGGCTCAGTCTTTGTCAGAATGTCCCCACAGGGAGCTCTTCCTTCTGGCCAAGTTTCAAGTCTCTAGGCCTTACGGTTTGGGCTGCCCATTCAGTTTTAGGGGAAAAAAAAATTATCCTATCAATTACAAATAGATAATATAGCTGCAAGCAGCAATTACCGGGGTTCGAGCAGTTAAGGCCTTTAAGGTGCTATGCAAAGTTGTTCAAAAGATTTGTCATATGATATGAAGATCTATTGTTTGTGTGAATATATGAGCATTTTTTCAGCAATTTGAGACCATTTACCATAGAAATCCAGTGTTTTTGAAGCTTATAGAGCAACCTATGGTCCGATCTCCATGAAACATTGCATGCTTGTTAAGAGTGATCTGACACATGTTCTTACCAATTTTCAGAAAGTTTTGAGTTTTTGTTTAGGTTTTATAGGCTTTTGGGTATATGTGGCCACACCCATTTTGTAAATGTCCACGTTATAGCTAACCAAAGGATAAAATTCTAAATTTTTTTGATAATTATTGATCTAGAGAGTACAGAGAATATTACTGCAGTGGTCTGCTCAACCTAGAACTAGTTCGCAAAAGTAGGTTTTTGACATATTTGTGAATATTTAATGAATGATTTGATTGACAGTAATGGTTCTTGAGGCAAAGTTGTTCATTATGAGGAGATCTATCAAATGATATGCATATTGTGTGTATGTGTGAGACACCACGTGATTACAGAGCCAAAAAACTTGTTAGCGCCAACTAGTGGTTGATTTGTTTCAAAATTCTTACAGACCTTTAGGGCCATGAGTCAAACATGCCAAGTGAGTATCGTTCCGATCGGCCTTCGTTAACCTTGTCTAATGGGTGCTTAAACTTCATTCGATGGTGGCCATGTTTTTTGAGATATGCCAATGTCCTTATAGACACTTATGGCACATTGGACAGAGACACTGCATACCAATTTTCAGGTCGACTGGACAGTCGGTTGCTAAGTTATAGCTATTTTTATGTTTTGTCTGTATTATAGTGCCACCAAGTGGTCAAGCTCCGCAATTTGTTGGATTTTACCACAGATTTAGCTTGTACACATGTGTTCTGAGTTTGGTGATGATACATCATTCTGTTCAAAAGTTATAGCCATTTTAGTAAAAGTAGCCCCGCCTCTTTCGAACGTTTTGGCGCCCCTTTGCGACCGTGAGTCAAAAGTTTAACTTTTTTTTGATAATTATTGATCTAGGGAGTCTGGAGAACTGTGCTGCAGTGGTTTGATCGAGATTGAGTGAATAATCTAGGACTAGTTCGCAAAAGTAGGTTTTTCACATATTTGTGAATATGTAATAAATGACTTGATTGACAACAAAGGTTCTTGAGGCAAAGTTGCTCAGCATGAGGAGATCTATCATATGGTGTTAAGTTCTAGTGTTTCTGTGATCATATGAGTATGTTATAGCAATTTAAGGCAATTTACTTTTGAAATTTCGTGTTTTTGAAGGCTTTTTAACTGTCATAGCGCCACCTATGGTCCGATCTCCATGAAATTTTACATGCTTCTTAAGAGTCATCTAACACATGTTTTCTCCAACTTTTGTAAAGTTTTGAGTTTTTGTTTAGGTTTTATAGGCTTTTGGGTGATTTTGGTCACACCCCTTTTGTAAATGACCCAGTTATAGCTAACCGAAGGAAAAAATTCCACATTTTTTTGATAATTATTGATCTAGAGAGTCCAGAGAATATTACTGCAGTGGTCTGATCGAGATTGAGCAAAAAACCTAGGACTAGTTTGCAAAAGTAGGTTTTTCACATATTTGGGAATATTTAATGAACGACTTCAATGACAACAATAGTTCTTGAGGCAAAGTTGTTCAGGATGAGAAAATCTATCAAATGATATGAAGATCTAGTGTTTGTGTGAATATATGAGCATGTATTTAGCCATTTGAAGCCATTTACCATACACAGCTTGTGTTTTTGAAGCCTTTTTAACTGTTATAGCGCCACCTATGGTCCGATATTCACAAATCCTTGCATGCTTGTTAAGAGTCGTCTGACACATGTTCTCAACAATTTTTGTAAAGTTTTGAGTTTTCGTTTAGGTTTTATAGGCTTTTGGGTGTATGTGGCCATGCCCATTTTGTAAATGACCCCGTTACAGCTAACCGAAGGACAAAATTCAACATTTTTTTTGATAATTATTGATCTAGAGAGTCCAGAGAATATTACTGCAGTGGTTTGATAGAGATTGGGCAAAAAACCTAGGACTAGTTCGCAAAAGTAGGTCTTTCACATATTTGTGAATATTTAATGAGCGATTTGATTGACAGCAATGGTTCTTGAGGCAAAGTTGTTCATCATGAGGAGATCTATCCAATGATATGCATATTGTGTGGATGTGTGAAACACCACGTGATTACAGAGCCATAAAACTCGTTAGCGCCAACTAGTGGCCGATTTGTTTCAAAATTCTTACAGACCTTTAGGGCCATGAGTCAAACATGGCCAGTGAGTTTCGTTCCGATCGGCCTCTGTTAACCTTGTCTAATAGGTGCTCAAATTTCATTGGCTGATGGCAGCCATGTTTTTTGAGATACGCCAATGTCCTCATAGACCCTTATGGCACATTGGACAGAGACACTGCATACCAATTTTCAGATTGATCGGACCAACAATTGCATAGTTATAGTCATTTTCATGTTTTTTCCACCTTATATTGCCACCAAGTGGTCAAGCCCCGCAATTTTTTCGATTTTACCAAAGATTGAGCTTGTACATATGTGTACCGAGTTTGGTGATGATATGTCATTCCGTTCAAAAGTTATAGCCATTTTAGTAAAAATGGCCCCGCCTCTTTCGAACGTTTTGGCGCCCCTTTGCGACCGTGAGTCAAAATTTCAACTTTTTTTTGATAATTATTGATCTTCACTCTCCAGAGAACATTTCTGCACTGGTTTGGTTCCGATTGGTCGAAAAACCTAGGACTAGTGCGCAAAAGTAGGTTTTTAACAAATTTCAAAATGGCGGAAAAATTTGCATACCGGAAATGAAATCGGAGATAGCCATTTTGTTTTGATTGAGCCAAGGATTCCAATGATATAAGACACTTCAGTGTTCGACAAACGGTTTAGGAGTTATGATCGATTTCACAATTTTGTTCGCTGTAGCGCCACCTATAGGCCGATTGGGGTGAGTCTTTGTCAGAACGTCCCCTCAGGGAGCTCTACCTTCTGGCCAAGTTTCAGCTCTCTAGGCCTTACGGTTTGGTCTGCACGATCAGTGTTAGCGGAAAAGAATAATAATAATAATCCTGACAATTACAATAGGGTTTCAGCACTGCGTGCTCGAACCCCTAAATATAGCTGCAAGCAGCAATTATCGGGGTTCGAGCATTTTAATGTCTTTAAGGTGGTATGCTTAGGGTCTAGGCCAACCTGGATTCATGGCTGACAGTAAAACACATCCAAAATGGACAATATGCTCACAGAAATACACACACAGAAACTAAAAGTTTAAACTAATATATTAATACTGAATAAATATGTTTACACACACAGAGACATACATGCATACACATTTTCTTGTACAGATATTTGAAATAAATGATATGGGCCAACACTTTTACTTGCAAGTATTCTCTTTGTAACAGTTTGTGTCTTTTTCATATTTCACTGTAATCATAATGTGGCATAATTGTAAAAAACTGATATGTCTGTATGAACAAAATTTTAAGCTTTGCCTAAATGTGATTTTAAATGTTATAACAGTGATTTTATAAGTGTTAATCGATCATCAAACCTATTAAAACCAGTTCTGTTCAGCTGAATAAGCCCATTAGTGGTCTTCTACTGACATCTAGTGCTTATTATTGCAATTTCATGCAATGTCTCATACAAACACTGAGATTTTAAACATCATAACTATTATAGTGTTATTTTTGCCCAGTCTCTCTTAAATTTTGCATATTTGTTTAGAATGAGATTATTTGTCATTTTTGTCACAGTTTTGAGACGTTGCAAGCGTTCTTTTAAAAATGTTAGGCTTTTGGGTACAGTACATTTAAAGAACATATTTAAAGAACAGTTGGATTGACAGCAATGGTCTTAGACAAAAAATTGTTGAGAATGAGGAGATCTATCATATGGTATGAAGATCTAGGGTTTGTGTGAAAAAATGAGCATTTGTTAGCAATTCGAGGCCAATTACAATAGAAATGTTGTGTTTTTGAAGCCTTTTTAACTGTTATAGCGCCACCTATGATCCGATGCTATGGTTGATATGGTTTTAGGATGTAGTCCAACCCAAAATATATGGCTAACACTACAGCACATCTATGATGGACAATACAATCACAAACACAGAATATGAAATAGTTAAACTATTATATTAAAGTTCATTAAGCATTATTACACACACACACACACACACACATTTTGTTGCACATAAGAGATTTCGGTCATAAATAGTAGGTGACAAAATGCTTACTGTAAGTCTTATGTTTTTAAGAGTTTATATATCATTTTCAGGTTTCACTGTAATCATAATCTTGCATAATTGTCAAATGTAATACATCTGTATAAATGAAGTGGTAAAGTTTTACTAAATGTGAGTTGAAATGATATAACATTGATTTAGTATCATCTTTGTATGAAATTAAAGCTTGAAACCATGAAAATGCACTGTTCTAGTCATTTCAGTGACCCATTAGTGGTCTTCTACTGCCATCTAGTGGTTATAGTTGCAATTTCACGTTTTAAAGAGAGATCCATTACTTTTAAGCTTTATAACTGTTACATGGCCTTTTTGCCTAATGTCTATGAAATGTATGTTTGTTTAAAATCGTATGATGATGATTTTACTTAGGTTTGTGAAATTTTGTTTTCTTTTAGGTTTTATAGACTTTTGGGTACAGTAGCTCATGATCATCTTATTATGTTGCCACATCCATGATGGAGAATACACTCACAAACAGAAATTAAATAGTTAAACTGTTACATTAATGTTCATTAAGCATTACTGCACACATTTTGTTGCACATAAGAGATTTGTGTATTAAATGGTAGGTGACAAAATGTTTAGTGCAAGTCTTTTTAAGATTTTATATATAAATTTCAGGTTTCACTGTAATCATAATCTTGTATTATTGTCAAATATGATATATGTGTTTAAATGAAGTGTTAAACTTTGACTAAATGTGATTTGAAATGTTATAACAGTTATTTAGTCTTTGCATGAATTGAAATAAATGGAAAATCTGTGAATAGCACTGTTCATTTCAATGAGCCATTAGTGGTCTTCTACTGCCATCTAGTGGTTATAGTTGTAATTTCATGACATTTTAAAGAGCGATGCATAGTTTTTGAGCGTTATAACTGTTACATTGCCTTTTTTTTGCCTGATGTCTTTAAAATGCAGGCTTGTTTAGAATCATATGATGATGATTTGACTTAGGTTTGTGAAATTTTCTTTTCTTTTAGGTTTTATAGACTTGGGTACAGTAGATCATGATCTTATTATTAAGTGGCTATCTAAATGGTAGGGATGTGACGAGACCAGTCGGATTTCGCGAGATCTCGTGACAGTATCCTCCCACAACATTTTGCCGTTTTTACATTAGAGCTGCACTATTAATCCTTAAAATATTGAGGTGTCGATTCAAACACCCAAGCGATCTTATTCCTAAATGACAACACGTTATCTTTGTCTATTAGGACTGTTTCACATCGCCAGTGTCAGGGGAGCGTGAAAAGCAGGTTTTGTCGCTGCCATGTTAATGAATCAGAAGATCGGAGTAAATGTGAACGCAGAAAGAGCAACACAAACAGTCTTTTCAACCACATTATAATGATTATTTCTGTGTTACAGATATTTAAATAATAGAAGTACTGGGATAAAAGTTTATAGTTTGGG
>VONZ01003489.1:0-20586 GCA_012976165.1 Labeo catla
ATAAAAATACTAATAAAACAAAATGTCAAAAATAAAGTGAAGCATATGCAAAATATTACTACTAAAGTATTATGATTAAATCCGAGAGCTTTCTGACCCTGCATATACAGCAATGTGACTGACACGTTCAAGGCCCAGAAAGGTAGTAAGGAGATTGTTAAAACAGTCCATGTGACATCAGTGGTTCAACTTCAATTTTATGAAGCTATGAGAATACTTTTTGTGTGCAGAGAATACAAATGAATGATTCAACAATTTCTTTGTTGTGGTTCTTGTGAGCGCACATCAGAGACTGAAATGGAAGAGAAGAAATTATTAAATAAAGTCGTTAGTTTTCTTTGCGCCCAAAAAGTATTCTTGCCTATCATAAAATTATGATTGAAGCACTGATGTCACATGGACTATTTTATCAATGTCCTTGTTACCTTTCTGGGCCTTCAGTGTGTCAGTTGTGTTGCTGTCTACGCAGGGTTCGTACAGATATTATAAAATGAAATTCCAGAACTTTTCAAGCACTACTACTTTGATTTTCAAGGACTTCAATCAGAGATCTCACTTATCAAACAGTGTCTTCTCTTTCAAATTCTAAAAAAATATAGATAAATAAACATACTAATAAAACAAAATGGCAAAAATAAAGTGAAGCACATGCGAAATATTACTACTAAAGTATTACAAAGTATACTACACTTTAAAAACTATTGTTAATTGTTAAATAAAGGATTTTTGTATTTGTGTATACTTTCTTTTTTTTCTTTGTTTTGTTTTTATAACTGTACTGCTTTAATTGTTTGATGTTTTCTACTGTTTAAGAAAAAAATATCTGAAAAAAACCCCTCTGAAATCCTGATCTGAAACGAATGATTCGCCATACGCTCTTTTTCGAAGTCTTGAACTGAATCAAATGTTTGGTGATCTGTGCTCCAAAGTTCCGATCCTAAGCAAAAGATTCGCAACCCTGCTCCAAAGTTCGGATCAAAAAAAAAAAAAAAAAGATTTGCGATCTACTCTCCAAAGTCCCATTCTGAATAATGGTTTGTGAACCATCGTTTCAAATCAGGACTAAGTCAGAATCATTTGACTTAGATCAGAACTTTGTGTATCACAAATCATTTGATTTGAATCATTAAATTCGCGAAATGATTCACAAACATGTTCCTGGTCTAAATCAAATGATTTGCAATGCGTGAGCCAATAGGACAGTGAATCCAGGGTTCAGACAAGGTTCTTAAAGTACTTGAATTAGACTTTTTGAAATGTAAGGTCTGGAGAAAAATAGCAATATTCCTTAAGAGGTACTTGAAAAGTACTTGAATTGTTGACAGACAATGAATCAATGAAATAAGTGTTTAATAAAAGCACATATCTTTTCACGCAAAATTCACTCAATTAAAAAATGTAACAACTTTTTTTTGCTCATTTCAGTTCATGTCAGAAAACAATTGAGCTAAGCAGGTAGTAGTACAGACAGTGTTTTGTAAACATGGCTGAAGATGCGAAAAGAGGAACAGATTAACCAAATCAATTCATTTAAACTGGAACCGCTTCGATTGATTCAAACTCGTTACTTCGATCAATAATTTCAAACAATTCACTAGTAAAAACCAGATCAAATTAAAAGAGTGATTCATTTTCGAATTTCAACATCGCTTGTAACGATTCACTCGATTGTAACTCCAAATCAGTTAAACCATTGCATTGCAGAATTATTCACTGGTTTGTATTGCGAATCATTTGATTTAGATTGGAACAGGTTCGTGAATCATTCCGCGAATTGTATGATTCACATTAAATGATTCAAATCAAATGATTCGTGATGCGCAACATAAGTCAAGTGATTTGCAATCCACGCTCTGACTCCTGATCTGAAATTATGGTTTGCAAATCATTATTCAGATCGTGACTTCAGAGCATGGATCGCAAATCATTTGAATTAGATCAGAATTTTGGAGTGGATTTGCAAATCTTTTGCTTTAGATCGGATCTTCATAGCGCGGATCACAAATCATTTGATTTAGATCGGGACTTTGGTGCAGGTTCAAATTATTTGTTTCATATCAGGATTTCGGAGCGATTTGCAAATCTTTTTTTCTTAAACAGCAGAAAACATCAAACCATTAAGGCATCAAACCATAAAGTAGATATACACATATAAATCCTACCTAAAAATTCCCCATGGTTTTAATATAGTAAAAATTTTTGTATACTTTGTAATAATTTAGTAGTAATACCTTGCATGTGTGTGCTTCACTTTATTTTTGCCATTTTTTTTTTATTAGTATGTTTTTATTTATCCATTTCTCCTTTTTAAGAATTTGAAATAGAAGACATAAGTGAAATCTCTGATTGAAGTCCTTGAAAATCAAAAAAGTAGTGCTTGAGTGTCCGAGTCCTGTACAAACCCTGTGATTCATTTTGCGCTGGTTTAATTGATTTGTGGTTTCAAAAAGCTCAGTTTCACCCATCACTATGTGCTTTTTAAAATATTTACAAGCAATGTCAAAATTCAAATGAATGCCTCTTTTAATTTGATCTGGCTTTTGCTAATAAATCGCTTGAAATGAATGATCGAAGTCACGAGTTTGAATCAATCAAAGTGGTTCCAGCATAAATGACTCAATTGATTTTGTTCATCGGTTCCTCTTTTTGCATCTTCAGCCATGTTTAAAATTGTCAGTACTACTACTGGCTTAGCTCACTGCTTTTATGACAATAACTGAAATAAGTGAAAAAAATGTTTTTTTTTAATTGTGTGAAAAGACGTCTTCAATGAAAAAATTAAACGCTTATTTCAGATACATTGTCTTTAAATAATTCAAGCACCTTGTACGAACTCTGTATCTATGCAGGGTCAGAAAGCTCTCGGATTTTATCCAAAATATAAATAAATAAATAAAATTTGTGTTCTGAAGATGAACGAAGGTGTTACAGTTTTGGAACGACATGAGGGTGAGGAATTAATGACAGAATTTTCATTTCTGGGTGAACTATCCCTTTAAATAGACATCTTTACAAAATAGTATGTCTTCACAGCGAAACACTATGTAAAAAGGTTTCCTCAGTTCCATGCGTAAAACAAAAGTGAGCAGCCTTGGGAATTTGTATAGCATTGTTATGAGTTTATGAGATTTCTGTTGGATCATATTTTTAATATAAATGAACCATTCAGCTCATGTATCTTCCAGAGTGCAACCTTCACTGATGTGAAGTGCAGTAATGTTCAACTCTGCTTCTCCAAGTTCGTGTATGCTGTACCACAAGATAGTAATTCTGAGCCAGACCAAGAATTTTATTAAAACCATTTATAAGGTATTAAAGTCTATGACCATTTTGTGTGTTTTGGTTTAAATATTGCAAAACATCATGAAAGCTGAAAATGAGCAAGCAGCGATTAAACCTCTTTTCCGAATATTACCACAGGAACTATAAATAGGTGTCTACAGACAAGGGTGTAGATAAAGAGAGGATCATCCTGGATATCTGTCTCTGGGGAAATTCTGTGGATTGTCATTCCACGCAGCACTCTTTTACCGCATGCTTCAGAGTTTGTAGGGAGTGCTGGCTAAACCCCCTCAGGTTCCAAGACCAGAATCCTTTGTTTTGAGTCCAGCTGCCTGATGTTTCCGGAGGGGGAATTTCTTCTTTTCATCTTTAAATAAGACCTTGCCAGCTCTTTTCTGGTGGTGGCGACCTGCAGCACCTCATGCTGATATTTTTATATGTATAAAAGGTTTGCAAGTGTGTGAAAAGGCTGTCGGCCATTTCTTAAAAGTTAAAAAATCTTTTTTTTCAAGGTGAATTTGATTACAAAATGACTTGTGTTTGGTTACCTTGCTTGGTGAGAGGACAAAACAGTGTTTTAAGCTTTATTTCTATATTCAATTTTTAATAATGAAGTTTTTTGAAACATTTCATCAACCTCTTCCTTCCATAAGCCACATCCTTTCTGGTATGCAGCTTGTTTAAGAGATGTTGTTCACTCTGTGTATTTTCAGTGACTTGACCTTGCTTTAAGGCATATTCAACATCTCCTAGTTTTTCTCTCCTTCATGTCTTTCTGCAGTTTTATCCTTTTAGGTTGCGTTTGCTTTCTCTTCTGTTTTAATGTGGCATTCAGTGCACAATATAGAGTATGTCCTTCAAAGCTAATCAAGAACATTTGTACCAAAATGACTGTGTGTCTCATAAATAATCCTGCGTATGTCTTTACCGGATGCGATGTGGCTTGAGGTTGTATACGTATCGCAACCACAGATCAATCAGTTTAAAGCTTGAGGTTAAACCTAAACGTACAATGTGTAAACGTATTTAATGTGTGTGTGTTTGAAAATTTTGATAGAATTTTTTGAAAATAAAATCACTTATTCTCTATGTAGTTTGATAAATCATTTTATCATTTTATGCTAGGCTTGAAGTAAATTTCTGTAGCTTAAACAGTCTAGAATAATGCTAACAATGTCAAGGTCATGGGTTTACTTCTAAAGGAACGCATGCAGTGATGCATTTGGTAAAAAGCTACATCATTGTTTTATTGTAAATATGTAGACAAACTATAAGCAATGTGTTTTCCTGTGTGAAGTATTATTTTCCATCTGAATGTGGTGTTTGCCTTCTCCAGCACAGTTTCCGGCGAAGCTCTGGGTCTTTGATGTGGAGATACCGCTGTGTGGGACAAAGCAAACTGCGGCGTTTATCGGGCTTGTCTGTCTCTCGTGTTCTTGAGTGATGGGCCAAAAATGGCAGTTTCTCTTCATACTTCTGCAGGCCATTCATCCACATGACTAGTTAGCTATGGAGGTGGGCTGAGGCCTTCAGACGGATCCTCTGAGGACTGACACAAATAGAATGTTAGTGCATCCACCTTGAAAGCAGTGACAAAAGTGGCAATCACAAGTGGCGGCCTGTACTATTGTACTGTTATTTCAATTCAAACGAGGGCCACGGCTCACTCAGGAGACTTGAATGGGGTACAGAAAAGCGAACGCTTTTGCTTTCGCAGTGGGAAAAAAATGGAAAGCATCTGCAGGAAATACATAACACAGTGGCTAGAAACTACATCAAGAATTATCCTCAGTAAAAATATGATTTGGTTTGCATTCTAGTTCTACTCCAAATCAAAATAATTTAAGTAATACACATTTTAAATATTTTTATGTATATTTTATGTTTAGCTTGGTAAGTTAGTCGGCAAAGGCTTTGTTAAAAACACTGTAAGAATTATTTATTTATTTTTGGAAGTCACTTGTGCTCTCCAAAGCTACGTTTATTTGGTCAAATATACAGTAAAATCAGCAATATTTTGAAATGTGACCCTGGACCACAAAACCAGTCACAAGTAGCATGGGTATATTTGTAGCAATAGCCGACCATACATTGAATGGGTCAAAATGATCGATTTTTCTTTTATGCCAAAAATTATTAGGATATTAAGTAAAGATCATGTTCCATGGAGATATTTTGTAAATTTCATATATATCAAAATGTATTTTTTGATTAGTAATTGCATTGCTAGGAACTTCATTTGGACAACCTTAAAGGCGTTTTTTTCAGTATTTTGATTTTTTTTTGCACCCTCAGATTCCAGATATTCAAATAGTTGTATTTTGGCCAAATATTGTCCTATCTTAACAAACCATACATCAATGGAAAGCTCATTCATTCATCTTTCAGATGATATATAAATCTAAATTTAATAATTGACCCTTATGCAGGGCTCGAAATTAACTTTTTTACTTGGTAGCACTGGTGCTCCCAACTTCAAAAAGTTAGGAGCACCAAAAAAAATTTAGGAGCACCAAATGAATATTAAGGAGCACCACAACTGCCAATTGAGCAGAACAGCCAGCACTCGGCCCGGCATTTCTTTGTAGTAATGCACCGATCTTGATTCTTCATGGCCGATTCTGATTGCCGATGTTTTACAAGCAAATGGGCTGATTCAGAAAGCCTTTTTAATATTTATTTTACGCCTTAAGCAAGGGACAAAAATGAATGAAAATATGAGTACATAAACCAGATGTTTATTTTCTCTATTACAGGTAGAGCCTTTAAATTAGAAGCCACCACTGCATTTTTAAACAATCTACAGTATAAATAACAAAAAATAAACGACAGTTCTTTAGTCGTATTAACTGCAAACAATAAATTCAGCCGTAATCAAAGTAGGCTAGCCTCTCAATATTCAAAGTGCAAATAGAGACCGAATTTTTCAAGCATGATACAGAGCTATAGACAACTACACAACCTATTATAGCCTACAGCCTAGATATGTTACATAGCCTAATTTCCGCACATTGGGGGAGTCGCTCTCTAAACGTGGGGTATTAAAATTGCTTTTGAATGCGCGTGCGCGTTTTACTTTCGGTTTCGTTTTAACGATTGCGCGAAACTCTCGGCGGTGCTGAGCGTGCATTCTACCACACAAGACATTAATTTAACAAAACTATTTGAAAGTGGGGATACACAAACGTGATTGTGAAAAGTGTGTCCCCAGTGGAAATTACGCCCCTGCGTGAGTGGAGCTCACTGAGTTATCATTTGATGTGAATGTATGCCGCGTTGTACAGTATATTGAGACGGAGGCGCCAGAATTACGTCTGACAGAATGTGCGCTGTAGCACGAAATACAGTATATTTCTTCAAAAGCAGATTGTGGAGACATTTTAATTGTCCACAATCAAAAATCGTCATATCACACACCTTAATTGCAATGTAGTTTGTGCAAATCCGGAACAGAGGTTGGTTGAGAGAGAGCGAGAGAGAGAGAGAGGAAAAGAAAAACGGCCGGTTCCGAGTTTTACCGGAGCGCAGTGTCTGTGACAGGGAGTGATTGACGGCTAATATCTAAAATCTGCATTAAAGTTAAGAATGTAAAGATCAAGTATAATTAGTTGTGTAATGTTGGAGAGAACGGCGAAACTGTCACTGTATTAACTCTCAGCAGTCTGGGCAGTAGTTAGTCTAGCGAAAGTTTTGCAAAGAAATTAAAACAAGTCGCACCACAACAACAACTCACACTCGCACAAATGCTTCCTCAAAAATATATTTTGAGGTCGCGCAGATTAAATTTTGGGAGCATATGCGACCAAAATGGTCGCAGTTTAGAGCCCTGTTATGACTGGTTTTCTGGTCCTGGGTCAGAAATATTATTACAATTTAAAAATTGTTTTATTTATGTATGTATGTATCTATTTATGTATGTATGTATTTTATATTTTATATTGGAAAGCTGAATTTTGTGCTGCTTTATTATTGTTGTGGAAACTTTGATATGACAACATAACCGGCTTTACTGTAATTTTTGATTGATTACTGCTGAAAAAAAAGGTCTAAACCTTTACCCTTTTTTCTAAACATGTAGTCATGTTGGTGTTCGGCACCGCATGGTACAGTACATGCCATAACTATACTATTTTCTGGGTGCAAAGTATGTTTCAACTTAAAATGCAGAAAAAAAGCTGTGTATTTTGACAAAATACCTCTTTGACAAAAAAAACAAGGTCCCATTTTATATTATGTGGCCTTAATCACTATGTACTTACATCAAGTACAATGTAGTTATTGTGTTCAAATTCAATTGCAAAACAGTTTTGCTGCTATTGAGGTGGGCTATGGATAGGTTTATGGGTGGGTAAAAGTGTAATTATAAGAAATTACACTTACACTGTTATAAGAAATACAGAAATTAAATACAGATGTAATTACATGCAGGTATTTTTTTTTTAATATAAGTACAATGTAAAATAATGTACAGTTGAGGTAAAAAGTTTACATACACCTTGCAGAATCTGCAAAATGTTAATTATTTTACCAAAATAAGAGGGATCATACAAAATGTGTGTTATTTTAATTAGTATTTTACATAAAAGATGCACATAATCCACAAGAGAAGAAATTTGTTAAATTTATAAAAATGACATTGTTCAAAAGTTTACATACACTTGATTCTTAATACTGTGTTGGTACCCGACTGATCTACATATATATATATATATATATATATTTTTTTTTTTTTGTTTAGAGATAGTTCTTCATGAGTCCCTTGTTTGTCCTGCACAGTTAAACTGCCTGCTGTTCTTCAGAAAAATCCTTCATTTTCCACAAATTATTTGGTTTTTCAGCATCTTTTGTGCATTTGAACCCTTTTTAACAATGACTGTATGATTTTGAGATCCATCTTTTCACACTGAGGACAACTAAGGGACAACTATTACTGAATGTTCAAACACTGATGCTCCAGAAAAAAAGACGATGCATTAAGAGCCGGGGGTGACAACTTTTGAACAGAATGAAGATGTGTACATTTTTCTTATTTTGCCTAAATATTATATTTTTTCATTTAGTACTGCCCACCAGAAGCTACAGAAAATACCTGCATGTTTCCCAGAAGATAAAATAAGTTACATTTACCCTGATCTTCAAATTCAAAAAGTTTTCATCCTCGAGCTCTTAATGCTGCATTTTTCCTTCTGGAGCATCACTGAGCATTTGAACCTTCTTTACGCAACAAGTGCATTGTGTCAAATGATTTATTTAAATGTAAGTACGTAGTAATTAAAGCTATCTAATATAAAGGGGGACCAAATGATATTATGTTTCACTGTTGACCAATTTTGGAAAGTTCAACGCAAAGCAAAAAGGTCTGAAGGTATCCACCTTATTTTTCCTCTAAAAGTGGGTAAGGCCGTTTGTAAATGTAATGTGCCTGGCTTTTGGTGTCCTTCGCTTTCAGCTTTTTTCAGCTGTTCAAAACACCTCGTTTGCTCCTGGATATTGCAAACTGGTGTGTCTTACCATATTTTTTAATGTATTATCTTAATTATGGACACAATGGTTTGTAATGCAAACAGTTTTACAGTTTTATTTTCCTACCGTGACTAATGAACCGGAAGTCTCGCACATTTGCAGAAAAAGGCTTACTTCCGTGAAAAATGAGGTGGATATGCTATTTCACACTGCATTTTAATGTGTGACAGTATTTGCTACTTTTTATATATATCCAACATACCGCTAATCCCAATATGAAACTCTCAACACCGCTGTCTGTGTCTGGTTGGGGAAATCATTCCTGTTTCCCCTCTATCTGAAAGCCCAAACAGAGTGGCCACCATTCATTGCCCCTGGTGTAATGGCCTTCATCAGTCTCCCATCACATAAAGCCTGCCTGTCATTAATCTCGCCCTGAGACCACATGGCCGTCTGCCGACAATGATCTGCAAGCACCGAATCCCCACAGCACAGAGTCTCACTGACCTACTCATATCTTAAAAAGGCACAGCAGCGATATGAAAAATATGGCAGGTGTCATTTCATGAAATGGCCTCTCGTTGTCATCACCCAAACATTAAAAAATGGTTGTGCCCTATATGTTTGTCACAGGTTTAACCCTTATTTAGGCTATCAGAATTTATTGAGTTTTGGTAAAAGACTTAAGAGTGTTCAAGAAATAGTTCACAAAAATCAATAATTATTTACCCTCATGTCATTCCAAACCTGTAAGACCTCCATTCATCTTTAAAACACAAATTAAGATATTTTTGATGAAATCCAAAAGTTTTCAGACGCTGTGTAGACAAACACAACTACCACTATTATACAGCTGTCTATGCAGGGTCAGAAAGCTCTCATTTTTCATTAAAAATATCTTCATTTGTGTTCTAAAGATGAACGAAGGTCTTACGGGTTTGGAATGACATGAGGATGAGAAGTTAATGACAGAATTTTCATTTTTGGGTACACTATCCCATTAAAACCTTAACACTAGATCGAGAATTTTCAGAATATGCTTCATCTTTATAGCGGGATAAAAACACCAGATGGTTTTTTGATTTTAGGTATTGGTGTAGCTTTTTTTCCCAAGTTGGTACTTGTTTAGCTGGTCACCTAACTGGTTTTCTCATTTAAAACTAGCAAACCAGACCAGTCTGATTAGGCTGGACCAGAACACCTACAAATTAAATATATGCAGGGTGACGTCCAATAATAACCATATGGATGTTAGAATGACACTGAGCAGATGTTTAAGATTTATCTGTTTTTTAATCAGTCAGATGGTTTTAAGCAGAAATAAATGTTCAAAAGGTTTAATTAAATGTGTGTTTTTTTCCAGAATACATTACATTATATGTTTAAGAATACATTCCTCAATTACATAAAGTAAAAAAAGGTTTATTCAGACAAATAGCCTTTTATCTCTCTAAATAAGGTTGTTGTGGGAAATACTGCTAATCCATCTATGTATTTTAGAACATGCTTGAGTTGAGAAGATATTTCTTCATATAAACGATCTCGCACCAAGGTGGCTGACAGTCCATTAGGCTGAAGTGCAAGGGACTGGTGTGACAGAGTCATTAGTTCACTGAATGAGGCCTGATCTCAGCCTGTCAATGCTGGATAATGGAGGCTCTGCCTTCCAAGAAACACCTCTTACTTTTTAGCACAGGGTGAAAAAAAAATCTATATGCTTTTGCCTAGGCCTTAAATTTAAGTGACAGTCATTTCAAGCACAGTGAGGGCGGTCTTTTTAGCATATTGCATTTATAATGGCACCATTGGTTGATATGCATATGTAAATGTGCGCGCCGGCTGTTTGATATGGATCATTATGAATGTATGCATGCTGTTTGATGTGAAGCATATATTGTGTGATGACATTGCAGTGTTCTGTTTGACCCGCCATCGCATAAACATAAATATTTGTATGTTTTGAGATTCAAATCAAGTTTGGTAGCAGTTTAATTGTTTTAGTAATGTGCAATCACCTTTTTTAAACATTCGAATCCAGTTCGTGGCACTTGGAATTAAAGTTTTTTGCTTTATTTTGCACCAGTTCCCATGCGTAGCCACTATGCAAACTCGTTATCTCGCATATTGCTAATCTAATCTGTCACAGGCAGACGCAGAAATTCGGAGCACGCAATCATGTGTCCCACAGCACCCCTGGAGCAGATGAGGTGTTAAGCGGTCTGCTCAGAACGGCCAGAGAAGGTGCCCACGATGGGATTGGAACCATGACCTTCCTATTCACAGCACAAGCTTTTCACCAATAAGCCCTTAAAATGTAACTTTTGAACAGAAAATTAACTTTTGGCACAGCCTCCATGTTGTCCCCATCATGCTAATGTCATTATTTTGGTGTTTAAGGCTCAAGCCAGAATAAGGGTACAAATCCACACACTTATCGACTAGACACATATTGGGACTTGATGAACAGTGTGGTGCGGAAGATGGAGGGCGCTGCGTACGGAATTAATGTGCGTAATAACATCTAGGGGAACTTCTGAGAATTTTGTGGTGTGGAGGGGAAAGGAAGCATTAAGTTAAGGGAAATTAGGCCCCACAGCACCAAGACGTTAAAATATGAACAGTAGGTTTTGCAACACTTCTAAGGTGTAAAGGCCAGGCGCAGAGCGGCTAGGGGGTTATTTTTAGACTGAAACTTAAAAAAATCCATTCTATTGTTCGAATGTGCACAGTGATTCCCAAGCAAAAACTGCAGAGCGTGCATGATTATAGACCGGAGCTTAATCTTGTGGTTTTCTATGGTTCAAATCCTCTGCAAGCTCTCTTGCGCTCCAGCACTCTGCATAGATTAACAGAGTCTGAATGAGCTTTTCCCTTTGAAGAATATCCTGAGAAAGCATTCACTTCACACTTGCAATTGTTGCCCTCCAGATTTGCCAAAAGAGCGCTCTCTTGTTGACTAATTTTCAGAGCCGGGAAATTCACCAGTAAAGGGTCTGATAATCCATTTACTGATTTTGACCTTGAGCGTGAAGCCCTCTTAAAGACTAATATGAATTACTGCAGTGTTTTGGCATGCTGACGTGAATGGTTTGGCAATGGCATTTTGAAAATCCTCAATGCACCTTGTAAAGTGTCATTGATGAAAACCATGTCAACACAGCACATTCTGTGCCATTGTAATCAAATAACTATTGACAAATAAAGCAAATGCCAGCTAGAACATCACAAATAAACACCATGAAAACAGTATTTTTTTTTGTCTTTTGTGGAAGTACGCTGCTGTGCATGGGATTGCGCCCTCAGTTTTTTAATATGTAGCTCTGACTTTCAATTAGTCCTAACCTTTAGAGCCGTCACTCAAAAGTTTAGGAAAGGGTAAAAAAGATAAGTACGGTGAACGCCTGTAGGTCTTTTTATGCAGTTTTAAGAAATGTCCTTTCTTGTGAAGGAGACAAATGTAGTGTCATATCCAGATTCTTCTGAATTGAAAGGTGGCCATTGCCCAAGAATTGCCCTAATTTGTCCTCACGGCTATTTGAAATGGATGAGATGAAAAGCTGTTGTAATTTTCCAAATGGTACTCGGGATCCTTGATCAAAAAGGAGAGAAAGAGGACAGATATCTGTTTATATTACCTGTTGCCTTGTCACATGATTTTTTTCTTTTGTATCCCAAGGAAGCTGAAGTGATATTATGGGTATTTCTCCAGTAAAGTCTGTTGAATTGAAGGTTAGGCTTGGGGTTAGGACTCCAGTATTGCATCTAGAATATAAATCGTTGTTTTCTTGGCTTTTTCTTCAAGTAGAAGTTAGCTTGACCTTTTCCTACTGTAGGACTTATAGCAGCTGTTAATTGGACATGCTACCCCAATATGACTTTCTCATTTAACTATAACACTGCCTTTTGTTATAGTTCCTCAAAATGCACTCGATTCAAACTGAGTTGTAAAATTGCTGTGGCGATGCCTTCTGGCCCTATGAATCCCTGTGGATCCTATTTTTACATATGGCAAGCAATCATATATTTTCCTCTTCTGTTTTTGTGTTGTTCAACAGGTGCAATGTGGACAACAAAGTATCACGGGTGGCGTGGCTCAACCGGACCACTATCCTCTTCACGGGGAATGAAAAATGGTCGTTGGACCCCCGGGTGGTTCTACTAAACACAGCAGTCACCGAATACAGTATAAAGATATTAAATGTGAACTTATACGACGAGGGGCCATACGTGTGTTCCATCCTCACGAACAAGAAACCAGAGTCGACAAAAGTGCACCTCATCGTACAAGGTAAATCTTGAGAGGGTTTTACATCTCTTATATCGTTTCGTCAGAAAGCTTGTCAAAAACTAGCTTCACGTTGGTTTGGGATTTTGTTGACATTTCAGTTGGGTAAATAACGGTTGACAAACAACTTTGATTCTCCTTTTCTAGGCTGATGTAATTAAATGAAACTCAGCAGATGTGACTCCCGGTGATGAAATTGGGATTTAATCTAGGTGTAATTTCAAAATCGTTGATGGATATTGATTTAAGACATGCAGCCCAGAGAACAACGGAAAAATAGAGCAGAGGCTTTGTTTTCTCCTCACTAAATCAAGTGTCAATACCCAGACCTTTGTCGTGATTTACAGTGCAGTCGATCGCCTTCATATTCGTGGTCCAAAAAACAATTAACGCCGCTTGTAGCCAATTCCATCTCAGTTTGGGGTACGTAAAATCAGATACGCGCCAAAATCCAGTAACGCTGTTTTTATCACATTTCTCAGACCATCTGCGGAGTCAGAAAAAGTGTCAGATTTCCCACGTTTCAGCAGGAAAAAGTGTTTTGGTTAATAAAATGGTGCCTTATCAAATGCTCATTAACCTTTAGTACTTTGTCCTGACACTAATTACTGCAAGCTTAAATAACTGAACAAATAGACCAAGGTAAGGTGCTTATTTTTTTCTGATTAGTCACACAAAGCGCAAATTGGAGTTTGGCTCGCCTGTTCAGTTACCTTAACCTGCAATTCAATTAATTATAAAGTCTTCATCCCAGTTTTAATAAATCAGTCACTCGCTGTCCTTGTTGTATCGTGCGGCTCAACGCTCCGAATCTGCATGGCACAGCATAAGCATGCGGGAGAGGGTGTTGTGGCACTCAAAAGTGCACTTAAGATATTGAATTGTTTGCAGCAGACTTTTTTTCCCTTACACCCCATAGTTGCATGCTGAGTGGTGTACAATTTCAGCCTAGCGTTCTTGAGAATGGATCTGAGAGCTTTCTGAACAGATGGGGTCTTGGTGTGCCTTTACTGTAATGCTTTGTTAAATCTTGCCACGCTCAGCTAAAGTCTGCCTACACAAACTGTAGCGCTCTGTCTATTTCCGTCATCAAGTGTGGCTCTATTTCTCTTAAACTCTGAGCCTCTGAAGCTTGTTATTGCGTCGGCTCTGCTAAAAATTCAAAGTGTGCCTACGGTATCGTTCTCACATATCTCGCTTGACATCTGCGCGCTTGTTTTTAAGTGTCCTAACATATTTCACGCTTGCTCCCGTTCCGGTTTTAGGTCACTCATTAGCATTTCTCGAATGGGACAGAGTGCCATTAGATTTCGCATTTGCCGTCCTGTAGCGTATCAGCGCTACATCTATTTATGTGGTTGATGAGTGCAGCTGGAAGTATGTGTCTCTGTAAATGGCCTCATCGTCTTCCGCGCTATCGATCGGATGCATCGATCAGATGCAATGCGAGAGGAGACATGCGACACGTTAGCGTCCAGCGCAATTCGAAACCTGAGGTTTTCCTCTGAGCTCCTTCTCTAAGGTACACAAAGCATTATTCTTATAAAGCCACTACACGCAGAAGACAAATGAAGGTCATTATAGTGTAAGGAGGAAACATGTTTTCATTTCATGTACTTGCATTTAGAGGGACATTTCTGCTGGAAAAACTGCTTAGGCTGTCGGTTTATGCTCGTTAGTGCTCAAAAAATGCAAATCTTGCTAGTTAAAGGAGTAGTTTGTCCAGAAATGAACATTAGCTGAAAATGTACTCACCCTCAGGCCATCCTGATGAGTTTGCTTCTTCATCATATTACATCACATGCTCATTAATGGATCCTCTGCAGTGAATGGGTGCCGTCAAAATGAGAGTCCAAACAGCTGTTAAAAACATCACAATAATCCACAAGTAATCCACACGGCTCCAGTTCGTCAATTAACATCTTCTTTTAACATGTTTTTATTATAATTAAGACCGCTGTTTCCTCTTAAATTGTGAGTCCTCTATCCATAATAGTGCTTTCTCCAGTGGAAAACTTGTCTCGTTTGAATCAGAAGAGAAATGTGCACAGATCAAGCGCCATTTACGCAGGGTTTGTACAATGTGCTTAAAGTGCTTAAAGTACTTGAATTTGATTATTTGAAATTTAAGGCCTAGAAAACCCTTGAAAATAGCAATATTCCTAAAGAGGTACTTGAAAACTGCTTGAATTATTGAAAGGCAATGTGTCAATGAAATAAGTGTTACATTTTTTTCACGCAAAATTCACACAATTCCAAAACAAAATACTTTTTCCTCTTATTCCGGTTAATGTCTTAAAACTAGCAAGCTAAGCCAGTTGTCGTACTGACAGTGTCGTGTAAACATTAGGGATGGGACGATAAATCGATTTGTAGATCAATTCTGATATCTTCTAAATGCATCATGATTCTCTTTGGAATTGATTCTGAGCTTAGATTTTAGAACACCCCTGTAATTCGCTTCAACCTTAATGTATTGTATGAATGATCATTTTAGGTTCAAGTGCATGTAAGGATTTGGAAACAAGCAGAGCACAACTTTTTCTAAAGCAAGCAGTGCCATCTGCTGTTCAAAACTAAGCTCAGAATCGATTTGAGAAAGAATTGCGATGTGTTCTGAAAATCTCAATTGATGCGGAATCATTTCTTGCAACGATTTATCATCCCATCCCTAGTAAACATCGCTGAATACATGAAAAGAGGAACAGATGAACCAAATCAATTAAGTCATGTGTGCTGGATATGCTCCGATTGATTCAAACTCTTGACTTTGATCTTTCTTATTCACTGGCAAAAACCCAATCAAATTAAAAGAGCCATTCATTTTCGAATTTCGTCATCGCTTGTAATGAGTTTAAAAAGCACACAGTGATGGGTGAAACAAAGCTTTCTGAAACGTTGAATCAGTTAAACCATAGCGTCGCAAAATCATTCACTGTTTCGAAGTGCAAAACAGTGAATCATGGATCGCGTATCGCAGATCAGTTGTTTCAGATCAGGGCTTGAAATCGCATATTGCAAATTGTTTGATTCAGATCAGGACTTCAAATCGTGTCTTTCGTATCATTTGATTTAGATCAAAACTTTCGCAAATCACTTGATTCAGATCGGGACTTCAGAGCATGTATTGCAAATCATTTGATTTAGATCAGAACGAGTTCATGAATCATTTTGCGAATACAATGATTCAAATCAAATGATTTGCAATACGCAGTTTGAAATCCTGATCTAAATAAATTGATTTGCGATATGCGAAGTTCCGATCTAAATCAAATGATCCACGCTTTACGCTCCGAGTCCTGATCTGAAATGATGGTTCGCAAATCATTATTCAGATCGGGACTTTGGAGCGTGGATTGTGAATCATTTTATTTTAGGGCTGGGCGATAATTTGATAACGATAATTATCACTATATAATTGTCCTCGATAAAACGATATGAGGAATTCGATAAATGGTCGTTATAATTTTTATGTGCCAAAAGTGGAACGAAACAGCACAAATCATTTGAATCGTGCCACATAGACCGTTTATCTGCTCGGACCAATGTTCAAACTGCTGTGCTGCACTGAGCTCACTAAAGAAGATGCATTTACTCTGTCATGCGAGCACTAAACAGCGCTGTGAGATCCAGTGTGTTCAGTGATAAACACAATTTACTTTGTGATTCAAACTAGTTTAAAGCTGTGTGCAACGAGACAGTCAGAGGGCTTTTCAATCTACACATCGCCATCATTTACCATGGATTTACTGTAGTAACACTCACTGCACCATGGTATTGTGGCAGCAATGTGGGATATTCATATTGAATTTTATTACAGGAATAATGGTATATAATTATAGTATGTATGTTTTTGTGATTAAGCTATAGCATGTGTGTATTTATACTGAATGTTTTTAGACTACCGTTTTTCACACAAATAGGTTACAAAACCATGTAGGCTAGTTATATTTTTACCATGGTATTGAGGTACCATTATGTGTTTTAACTGTGTTTATCATGATTTAAAATGTAAGCTTGCTACTATGGGAGACCAATGCTTAATTTAAAAAAAAAACAGTAGACAATATCAAACAATTAAGGAAGTACAATTAAAAATTAATAAAAACAAAAACAAAGAAAAAAGAAATAAAGTATACACAAATACAAAGCCCTAAAGAAAATAAACCTTGGTTAGTAAACATATAGTATACTTTACTCGTGTTTCACTTTATTTTTGCCATGTTGTTATATTAGTATATTTTTATTTATCTATTTGTCTTTTTTTAGAATTTGAAAGAGAAGACATTGTTTGATAAGTGAGATCTCTGATTGAAGTCCTTACAAATCAAAAACGTCCTTTAAAGTCCTAGAATTTCATTTTACAGTATATATTCGAACCCTGTTTACAATCAAACAGTCCAACAAATGTGTTGTTTCTGTAAATGTAAATTTCTCCAAATCTGTTCTGATGAAGAAACAAGCTACAACTTGAATGGCCTTAGGGTGAATACATTTTTTTAGCAAATTTTATTTTTTTTGGCTGAAATATTCTTTTTAAGCCTAGTGTGATATGTTGGCAACAAGCTAACTTGTTTGTAGATGCTGACTAGAGTCATTTCAGGGTGCATTTGTACCACATCTGAAGAGAAAAATTATTTTGATAGCATGCGCTGTAGGTTTTTATGAAAACTCAGAGAAGACGAAATATCCATCAGCATAGTTTTTGGTGAAAAGCAAAAGGATGTGACTAAATATGATATTTAGCTGCAGTTTCAACCTCTTCAAAGTGTTCTTGTGATATACTAATCAGTCTTATTTTATCTCTCAGGCATGTGCTTGGGAAAACAGTGCACAAAAATTATTTCACATAACTCTGCAGTCAACTGAAGGGTATTTTAAATCAATATCAAAAAGTCTGTAAGGTAAGCCGGCTAATATGAGACGAGTGAATAGGTCCCTGTTTTTTGCTATTTGCATATTTGTGATAGGTAAAGCACATTAGCTTGTTTCAAGGTCACAGGGTAGTGAGATCTGTAATGGATGAGTTCACAAAATACCTGTTTTGTCTCTCTCAGCTAGCATCAGAAAGGACAGACATACACAGGTGGTGTGTAGTCTGAAGCTGGCTAGAATGGGGCTGTTGAAATGCACTCACTTGCAGCCAATTTGGCCCTGTATTCTCTTTGAATATTATCTCCAGTTTTTGGTCTATCAAGTCTTTGCCAATGTCCTCTAATGATCATTAAAAAAACGGTATTTACTTTATTCGAAATCCCAGAGAATCATGATTGTGCACAGCAGTGTCTCAAAATGAACGGTTTCATCATTGCATATGATGCTCATGTTTTATAGAGCAGTGTTATGTGGGTAACATCAACTGATTCTTGAAAGAGAAACACTTTAGAGCGAGCAAGGTCAGGGCGATGTTGATGCTATTAAATGGAGCACTATTGTCCTTGTTATACCAACAAAACCTCTTTAGTTTTTCCCCAGAATAACAATGAAAACAATTGTGAGTACAAAAACAAAGAAACAGTGAGACGACTCCCAAGACGTCTTTGCACAGAGGATTTGTTCAGACAAACATGAGAGCATAGACTTGAGCGAACACATTTGAGTGATGCTTTGATGCCAGATGAAATTTTGAATCCTCGTTACAAAGTCTCATCTAAACTAATGAGAGAGGTGTCGTTATTTTTGGATTCATGCAAAGATCCATCTTTTGTTTTTTTCCAGTTATTTTCCATGTCAATTCCGGTTTTCAAGATGTTTCTCCATCTGCTTGAAATTTGACATTTGCTCAACAGAACATGATGTAAATCGATGGTTCGGAACTGATTTTGTTCTAGGAACGATTGGGCATCCAGTGGCAGCAACCAGCACAAGAACAAAATTAATAATTATATAAAGAATTAAACAAAAATGCATGTCACGCCTAAAGCGTGTGGAAAACGCTAGGCGTGCCACTTTCCCCTCCTTTCCAAAGCGCTCTGTAGCTCGCGCTCCCTTGGCAACCATGACCTGCACTCTCAACGAAGACGCGGACGTTTCAGCAAACGGCCAAAGGATTTCCAGCACTTAAAATCGCTTGCTGTAGCTCTGCTACTAAATTGATACGAAATTGATACTAAAAATGGCTATCCCTGTACAGCTATGATCAGCTGTTTCTCCATCTTGGCTGAGCTTTCAATGTTGTTACGGGAAAGCATGAAGCTAATTGGTTGGTTCTTGTCACATGACCCGCGGTGCGCTTGCGACATTCTGAAAAGTTGAGATGTTTTTATCTCGATAAAAAAAAAACCGAGTGCATCGCGTCACTTCTATTATGAGTGCGGCTGCCATGCGCCTACATTTGAAATAACGAACTTAAGCGATATGTGAACGGCCCCTAAATTTGAACATAGGAATTATCTACTATTATTAACTTATTCATATTTAAATACCTAATAGAATGAAATAATTTTATTTAAAATGTTACCAAGGCAGTTTAAAAAGTTATCATAAATCACTTTTGAAAAGCAAAATTTTACTGTTTCTAACAATCCCCAATTTTTATACCCTCAGCAGACAATAAGTATGGAAGCCCGTTACGGCAACTGAATAAAAAAACGGTTATTGCAACTTTATCTCACAGTTCTGACTTTTTCCCTAGAATTGCGTAATATAAACTCACAATTGCGAGAAATAATTTTCCTTGCAAATTTGAGTTTGTATCTTGGGTATAGAGATATAAATTTGCAATTGCGAGTTATAAAGTCCAATTTTGAGGAGGGGGGTGGGGAGAAGATTATCTTCTCAGAATTACAAGTTTATATCTCACAAATCTGACCTAATAATTCGCAAATGCATGTTATAAAGTCACAATTGCTATATATAAACTGTGCAATTCTGAGAAAAAAAAAGTCAGAACTGTAAGTTTATATCTCACAATTCTGACTTTATAACTCATAATTGCAAGTTTATGTCTAAATTCTGAGAAAAAAGAACAACAACATTGTGGTCTGCACATATCATGCTTCAACGTATATGATATAGTTGCATGTATTTTTTCATATTTATTTTTTAATATATATTTATTTTTTTATATATATATATATATATATATATATATATATATATATATATACACACATATATAGACCACAATGTTGTTGTTTTGTTTATTGATCGATTGATTTATTGGTTATATAATTACTTAATTATGGAAGCCTATTACCGTCACTAAATAAAAAAAAAATAAAAAAAGGTAATTGCTGAATCCAGATATAAACTCACAATTGTGAGTTATAAAGTCAGAACTATGAGATAACCTTGCAAATCTGACTTTCTTCTCAGAACTGAGATATAAACTTGCAATTATGAGTTATAAAGTCAGAATTGTGAGATATAAACTTACAGTTCTGTTTTTTTTTCTCAGAATTGTAATATAAACTCACAATTGCAAGTTATAAAATCAGAATTGAGGTATAAACTCGCAATTGTGAGTTATAAAGTTAGAATTGTGAGATATAAACTCACAAATCTGACTTTTTTTCTCAGAATTGCGCAGTATATATATATATATATATATATAT
>VONZ01003490.1:0-20578 GCA_012976165.1 Labeo catla
CTCCTGGACCACTATGGTGGACATCACCTGACCAAGGGAACGCGCCGTCACCTTCGTAGCCCGGAGGGCGAAGTCGGTGGCGGCGCGGAGTTCCTCCATTGCACCCTGGTCAGAACCTTTCTCGTGCAGGTGTTTCAACACCTTGGCCTGGTACACCTGTAAGGTGGCCATGGCGTGCAAGGCGGTGGCAGCCTGTCCAGCGGCGTGGTAAGTCCGGCCCGTGAGCGCAGACGAGAACTTACACGCTCTGGAGGGGAGATGGGGCCGATCCCGCCAGGTGGCAGCGCCGGGCGGGCATAGATGCACCGCGACAGCGCGCTCGACCTGAGGGACCGCCTCATAACCCCGGGTTGCACCGCCGTTGAGAGAGGCGAGGGGAGAAGAGCTGGGACGTGGACGAGAAGAGTACGGGGCTCGCCAAGTCCTCACCAGCTCCTCATGCACCTCCGGGAAGAAAGGCACTGGGGGAGAGCGCGGCGGTGCCGCGGGAGCCCTCCCCAGAAACCAATCATCCCGCCTAGAGGGATCGGCCGGAGGTGTTTTGGGCACCTCCAGACCGATCTCCTTGGCGGCTCGGAGGAACATAGCCGACAGTTCAGCATCCGTCTCAGACGGGGCGGCAACCGCAGAGGGGTACCGACCCGCCGAGTCGTCAGCCTCACCGCCTGGCTCTCTCTCTGATGTTGCAGCAGACATCTCAACGTCGTGGGGAGCGCCAAAGGAGACACCCAGCCCGCTGTACGGGGAGGTGTACTGCTCTGGCAGCTCAACGGGACCGCGCCGGGACACAGAAGTCCGCGGGGCTTTAGGGGCCGACGGAACATTCTGTACGGTCACTTGAATGTCCCCCAAGTGCCTTGCCGCGGCAGCCGAAAAACCTTGACGGCTCAACGACTTACCACGGGAAGACGACAAGGGGTGCCTACTCATGAATGAGCGGCGGGACTTTAACGCGGCCATGGACATACGCTCGCAATGAACGCATGTACCATCCGTGAACGCTGCCTCAGCGTGCTCTCGGCCCAGGCACGTGAGACAGTGATCATGTCCGTCCACAGAAGCGAGGAAACTACCGCACCCGGAAGCGCACGGCCGGAGAGACATACCGGGAAGATGCCCTCGAAAGCCGTGAGAAATTCACTCTTTTTTGAAATCCCGGTCCGCCCAGGGAGGAACCGCGGCACAACCGTGCACTCAGACGGGGCGCTCGCTGGAGTGCGGGAGGCGTTGATGCCGTGAAAACGGCAGCCCGCAGGATTATGCTGGCGGCTGCCGAACGCTCTTTTAGTATAGCTCTTAGAAGTTCGGCAGCACGCCAGCAGAGAGAGTGCAACTCAGAAACTCTTTGTTTTTTTTTGTTTTTTTTTAATCTTCTGGTTCAGAGACGAGGCTCCAAAAGCAAAAGTCTGAATGAGTGGTTGCACGCCGCCATCTTATATACCCGTATGTACGGGGGAGTGGCTCGGCATGCAAATACCACTCGCCAATGTTCATGAATGTTCATTGGCCTTTTGAATAAGGCTTGGAGATGATTGGACTCTCAAGCGAGTTCCCATATGTAACGTCGTAGTGAAACGACTGAAGGGGAACTCAAGTTACTTGTAATGCGTAACCCCAAACACTGCCTCATCACACAAGTTTCAGTGGGGGGAACTTCACATGTATCAAGATTAAATACATAATCCTTATAATTACATGAACACACAAAAAATTGACTGATGAATTAAAAAAAAAAAAAAGACCAGGAATTAATCAATCATATTTGGTAATTTGCAGATCTTTTAATACACAAAGTAATAAAGAATGCAAAATATATTTAACATTTCAATAAAGACCACTTGTGGTACAGATTTATTAAGGCAGTAACATAGAGACAGTAACATTGGTCCCTGAAAAAAAAACAAACAAACAAACAGAACTGAACCATGAAAATCTACCATACATTTAAATAGGAATATAAATATTAATATGTGATATTGATTATACATTAAAAATGTACATTAGTTCACAGTGCAGTTTTGCTTTTGAAACAGTCATGCTTAAAGATGGCCTAGCATTGACAACATTGCACACCGGACAAGAAGCGCAGCTAAAACACAACTGACAGGTAGGGCTTGACATTAACTATTTTGCTCACCGGCCACTGTGGCTAGTGGTTTTCTAACGCTATGAGCCTCCCGGCATTTTTACTGCCTACAAATATGTTGTTGGGAAGTTATGTTTTACGTGACTAGTTGACAATGGCATGCAAAAATTTGCCCTTTAAATGTAAATGACCACTGTACACACCCATCGCAAGAGTACATGAAATGTAACACCACAGGTCATTCTGAAATATTTATCCCTGATAAAGTTGTGTAAAGCACTTTTTTTTGGAAACATGCAGTCTATACATTTTCGTACTGTATAATAACAGCAGACCCATTCTCAGCTGCTCCAACAACAGACATAACACAGAAATAAATATGAGTGTGAACACAGCTAGAGTAAAAAGTGAAACTTTTAAAGGGATAGGGTACCCAGAAATGAAAATATCCTCATGATTTATTCACCTTCAAGCCATCCTAGATGTATATGAATACAGTGGGAATTGGCTCTTCCAATGATGGCAGTGAATGGCTGTTGAGATTTTGAAGTACAATGAAGTGCATCCATCTGTTTAAAAAGTGCTTAAATAAAGGTCTTCTAAAGTGAATCGAGGTGTTTGTGTAAGAAAAATAGCTGCATTTAAAACTTTAAAAACCGTAATCTCTAGCTTCCGCTAACTGTCATACATGCGTTCATGAGAGAGCGGTGTTCCAGTGGATGATATGTGACCCTGGACCACAAAACCAGTCATAAGTGTAAATTTCTGAATAAATAAGCTTTCCGTTGATGTATGGTTTGTTAAGAAAGGACAATATTTGGCTGAGATACTATTTGAAAATCTGGAATCTGAGGGTGCAAAAAAAAAAAAAAATCAAAATACTGAGAAAATTGCCTTTAAAGTTGTCCAAATGAAATTCATAGCAATGCATATTACTAATCAAAAATTAAGTTTTGATATATTTACGGTAGGAAATTTACAAAATATCTTCATGGATCTCTATATGATCTTAACATAATATCCTAATGATTTTTGGCATAAAAGGAAAATCGATAAATTTGACCCATCCCATGTATTTTTGGCTATTGCTACAATTATACCCGTGCAACATAAGACTGTTTTTTTGGCCTAGGGTCTCATATATGACGTAGGCGTAAGCTCCGGTGAGAATAGGCTAGTCTTGCGAGAACCAAGTTTTGTTTACAGGAGCAAAAGAAGAAAAGTTTCCTTTGTTTAGCAAAGGAAAATCATTCTTCTCTTGGCTTACAAAATCTTCTAGCTTTTTTCCTTTACAAATCCTCGTTTTGTACTTTTGATTTGTGTTTTGTTTTGTTATCTCCTTAAGTTTCTCATATAAGAAACTCATATGCATTCTCTTACAAAACCAGCTGAGTTCGAACAAACACTTCCTGTTTACTGTACAGCTTGTAAATTAGTGGTTCATACAGCTCTGTCCGTTCCCAACAGAGTTTTATTTTGAACTTGGACTCAAGTATAAGGAAATATAGTCAGTGCTTATTGTTTGGTTTTGGGACATTCTCAATAATTCTTAATGTGGCTTAATGTACTAAAACAGTGACATTGGAGGCCCAGTTCAGTATTAATAAATACTATTAATATTAATAACATATCTTAATATTAATAAAATTTTTATTAATAAAGCAGAACATTTGGACTTTTTCACTGTCTTCTTATATTAATTTTACTGTGCCTGAGGGTGAGTAAATCATGGCGTAATTTTAAATTTTGGGTGAACTGTCCATTTAAGCCTTATTTAGATTGTCAGTCCAAATTGATTTTTTTGAATATACAACTGGAGCACACATTAAGTGTGAATGGCAAAAAAAAAAAAAAAAAAAAAACCCTTTAAGTTTCCATTCGCATTCCATTGTTTCAGCCTGACTGTTCTCATTTCACACACAATGTATATGTAAACACGTCAGGTGTTTTTGTAGAAAACATGCTGAAATGCTGAAAGTCTTTGCAGAAACAGAGTCAAGTTGAGTGGAAAATTACAATACATTGATAGTCAAGCTGGTCTGTTCATCTCTTTGAATGTCAAGGCTGGTGGAAACAACAGCTGCCTCCTGAGGTGCAAAAATAATCCAGTGCAATGGCAACATGTTGCAAAAAAACATGCATTGCAAACCTTGTTGCTGTTGTATTTTTTATTATTTTTTATGGCATAGGCATATCAATGCAATGTCATTGCATTGCCATACAAGTCACTTTAGATCAGATTCACAAGTAATTGGATTTGAACTGACAGTGTGAATGTAACTTTAGACCTGACCTTTCATTTGTGTCACTGTTCTCTAGTCCTAACAGACAAGAATGAGAAAGGTTTTGTTCTTTTGTAAATTATGAAGAAAATGGCTATAAGCCCGGCTATAAGCCCTATAACAGCTGTTACAATCAAAAACCAGACCAAAGCTGATAATCCTGTATATTCACCTTGGTTGTCTTCATAAGTTGATTCTGCAACCCAAAAAAAACAAAAAGTTTTAAAGAAAACATCAGCTCACTGTGGTAAAGCAAAACAAATAATCTATAATCTATATTAATTAAAAACATCACATATTAATAAGCCAATTTAAACACCTTCAACGGTCAGCTGTACAATCTGAGGTTCATCTGAGTGTGCGATAAGGCAGCTGAACTCTCCTGCATCAGACTGTTGAAGTTTGTTGAGTTTGATAGAGTAGTTTCCTTTCACATACTTTGTCTGAAAAGGTTCGACTCTGTTCTTGTATTGTTCCGCTGCTGAACCAATACCATTGATTATGTCAAACACAATGATGCTGTCATTGTGTCTCCAAAACAGTAATATCTTGAAGTTTAAGTTGTTCAGTTGATGAACACGGCAGAAGAACAGAACCACCGTGAAAACCTGTGACCTGGTGAGACACTGAAATAACAGAAACTTTCAAACACTAAGTCCAAGTCCATCCACAATTTCTCTTTTAAAGGTGCTGCTCAGATGCTTACCTTTAATCAGCACAGCAAACATGCAGATGAAGCACTGTGAACTGTAGAAACAGAAAAACAAAACAAAACAAAACAAAAAAAATTTAACTTTCTTTTGCTCAACCATTACAGCACAACACTGGCAACAGATTCGGTGACAATCGTAAGGTTTGGTCCTGTCAAACATGTTTATCGTCACATAACACACATACGGTAAGATGACCTCCAACCTGCAATTAGACTATAGGATTTCTGCAGGTTTATGCAGGAAGTTAAATCAAAGCTTACCTAAGTTAAGGCTTCTTAAATACCTTTCTAACACTAATACGTCCTAAATTTGAGAGAGCACATCATCATAAATAATTTCAGTTTAAATGACTATATCGATATGGTAAAAATTAAAACTTCAAACTGAATGCAATTGTTTTGTTTTAGAGAAAGTTTTAAGTAAAAGTGAAAGAAGGAATGTCTTCCATGCTAATTAGAGTTTTTGTCCTAACTGACTCCAAGCATGATAAGCAACAAGCTATACTACATGTTGTCAATAGCTCAGTTTCGTTATCTGTGACCTTGAGTCAGGGAGCACTACCCACACTAATCTCACTGGACCGAATGTGTATTAAACATTACTTCTTAGTGGCAGGTGGTTTAACAGTTTTTTGTTTTTTATTTGTAACTGTACCAAATCCATGGAGTTATTATTAAAAAAACAAATATTCACCATTTTTTATTTTATATATATACACACACACACACACACGCACACATATACATCAAAGAATCCTGAAAAAAAGTATCACAGGTTCCAAAAAAATATTAAGCAGATGCTGAAAATTCAGGTTTGATCAGGAATAAATTAGATTTTAATATATATTAAAATAGAAAAAACATTATTTTACATTGTAATAAGATTTCACAATTTTCTTTTTTTCTGTATTTTTTGATAAATAAACACAGCTTTGATGAGCATAAGAAACCTCTTTAAAAATCCCAAACTTTTGAATGGCAGTGTATTCACACACCAGCACTCTCTATTCTAATTCTATTTATTCTATCCATGTTCTTATTTATTATAAAAACAGACCTGGCCCTCTAACACTAGCACTTTTCCTCTAAACCACTAGATGGCAGAAAAACTTGGTGTAGCACTTTCCAAAACATTCGCTTTTCAAGATGCACTTGCAAATTTAGCTGATCCTTGACACGATTGTGGGTAGCATCACAAACTTGATCCTGTCCTAATTTGATCTAATATTTGATTTTTTTTTTTATAGGAGAAGTTCATTTCCAGAACAAACATTCACAGATAATTTACTCAACCCCTTATCATCCAAGATGTTCATGTCTTTCTTTCTTTAGTCTTTAAGAAATTATGTTTCTTGAGGAAAACATTTCAGGATTTATCACCATATAGTGGACTTCAAGTCTGAACTTCCAAAATGCAGTTTAAATGCAGTTTCAAATGGCTCTAAACGATCCCAGCCAAGGAACAAGGGTCTTATCTAGCGAAACGATCAGTCATTTTAGGAACAAACTGACAATTTATATACATTTTAACCTCAAATGCTCATCTTGTCTCGTCTCTGTGATGTGCATGTGTAGTCTGTGTAATCCAGGTCAATACAGTTTGGTTATGTTGAAAAACTCCCATCTCGTTCTCTTTTCCAACATCAAAATCGTTCTTACAACGCTTGTTTTACCTTTTTTTTTTTTTTTTTTTTTTTTTAAAGGGCGTTTGATTTTATTTGCATGTTCACTTTGTAAAACTGGGTCGGTACTTCTGCAGCGATGTAGGACGATTTTGAAGTTGGGAAAAAAAAACGAGATGGGAGTTTCTCAACCTACCCTAACTGTATTGACCCGGAAAAAAAGTTCACGCACAATTAGACAAGATGAACGTTTGAGGTTAAAAAGTATATAAATTGTCAATTTGTTTAGAAAATAACCAATTGTTTCACTAGATAAGACCCTTCTTCCTCGGCTGGGATCATTTTAGAGCCATGAAGCTGCATTTAAACTGAATTTTGGAACATTCCAAATTTTTCCTTAAAAATCATAATTTCTTATTGACTGAAGAAAGAAAGACACGAACATCTTGGATAACAAGGGGGTAAGCCAATTATCTGTACATTTTTCTTCTGGAAGTGAACTTCTCCTTTAAAACATTGTAGATGTAATTAGCAAATGAGAATGGCTAGAATTATTCAGTTTATTTTGAGACAAAGGTCTTCTTAATGACATTCAGTTTTGTTTAAGATAATTAAAGCAACAGTTTTTAAATAACAAAAGAATATGTAAAAGTTGAGTATTCTGGGTAAAAAGCGCCCCTGCTGTGGCTGCAAAAGGCACAATAATTAACATGATAATTAATATATGGCAGACTTTTCCATTTGTTGACATGACATTGTTAGATTCAGATGGTAAATATATATTATGTTGGGTGTCCATCTTAGAAATAATCACCATGTTTAGAATGAAACCATCATATTTAAAAAACATGATATTAATCATAGCATATAATAAAACATAATTTATTGTTACTACTGTAAATCTATATTAAATTATCTCGTCAATACCTTTAGAATCTTTACTTATTAAAATGATTTTGTTTCTGTACACTGTGTGCATAATTATTAGGCATGTTGATAATCTGGTCATATTTTTTTTTTTCCCAAGCACATTTTACCAATTCCAAACCACAACAATCTTAATAACTACTATTAATTTTGTATTTAATCATTTGTAAGTGATATATAACGGTCCGTGAAGGCTGGAAGTGAAAAACTCCTTATATTCAGGTGTGCATAATTATTAGGCATGTTTTCTTTTACAGATAAAATGAGCCAAAAAAGATTTAACCCAGACTGAAAAGTCCAAATTATTAAATGCCCATGAGAAGAATGCAATACTAATGCTGACGTGTTGTGAAATACATGAAGACAGTTTTTTTTTTTATAGGCTTTATAGACAGATAAGTTGAGAGTGACTCTTGAAGGACAAGCATCACATTCTCTTGTACCTCTGATTCAAGAGTTCGGTAGTAGCCTTTGGGAGTTCATTTTAGTCCATCTCTGCAAGTCAGACTTTTCAGGATAAGAGACTAAACATGAACTCCCAAAACTTACTGCCAGATTTTGGAAGATAAATTCTTGAATCAGAGGTACAAGAGGATGTGATGCTTGTCCTTCAAGAGTCACTCTCAACTTATCTGTCTATAAAGCCTATAAAAAAAAAAAAAACTGTCTTCATGTATTTCACAACACGTCAGCTTGTTATTCTTATTAAGTCAGGGGCATTTTTTAGGATTTTTTACCAAGCAAAGTCTCTGAGAACCTGACACATTGTACTTCTGAAGACTCCAGGTAGGTTGCAGTTCTGGAAAATGGCGGCGCATTTTTCTGACCATGCAGACTCAACAAGCATTTTGCTGTCCAAGGCTTAACTTTGCAAATTCTTGTAATGCATTAGTATTGCATTCTTCTCATGGGCATTTAATAATCTGGACTTTTCAGTCTGGGTTAAATCTCTTTTTTGGCTCATTTTACCTGTAAAAGAAAACATGCCTAATAATTATGCACACTTGAATATGTTTTTTCACTTCCAGCCTTCACGGACAGTTATATATCACTTACAAATGATTAAATACAAAATTAATAGTAGTTATTAAGATTGTTGTGGTTTGGAATTGGTAAAATGTGCTTGGTAAAAAAATATGACCAGATTATCAACATGCCTAATAATTTTGCACACAGTGTATATTAAAATATATATTTTATATTAACATACTTTAATGACCATATATTTATTAACAAAAATTAACTTTTATTCATCAAAATAAGCAGAAAATAGTGAAAACTTTGCTTAAGTGCTTGTTTTGAACAAGTATTAACTTAAACATTATTTAAAAAAAAAACTACTTACCTTACTTTTATTCATTAATATAAAACATGACCCTCCATCAATAGTATTTGCTATTCTATTTAGATTCTATCTACTTATCAACTTTTTTAAAACTGTTTTTCAGTTGCCATACTGCATCAGTTTACAACCAAATTTGTGAATGTTTCCAATTAGTTCCCGCATCATCATCATGTAAAAGCTGAACATATCTCTGAATCTGATTTATTAGTAAAAGCAGTAAATGTTCTTAGGGGTCATCTTCAGCCTTCCTACCTTACTGGTAAAATCTTTAATATTGCTTTAATTTTTTTTATTGTATTACTATGAAAAAAAAAGGTAAAAAAAAAAAAAAATGCTAATGCTAATGACAAATTATAAATAATAACTTATTTTGTTATTTTTAAGCTAAGTAGCAATGTCCCTCCAGATACACAAGTCATCAATTAATAAATCTACATTTAATGTATTAATGATGTCTAAAGGAATAGGTTTGTTCATGCGCATTTGAATTAACGTGCCAAAAACAAAAAAAAAAAACAGGCCCAAGCATGCAAACTACATTAGGTTTTCACATATCGCAGTTGTTCCAAAGTGAAATGTGTAGAAAGTAATGTAACGACTTGTTTTATGCAAACAGAACTTAATTAAAAATCATAATAACATACCCGATGATCATGGTTAAAAAATTACTATTTTTTCCGACAACCAAAACTATCGTGACGCGACCTCTTTTTGCATTTCCTTGATACGGTGGCCGAGAAGTGAAAAACACACAAACACATTGGCCTCGCGAAATGAATCGGCTGATTCGACACAACAGTAATAATCAATAAAAGAATTCTAGGTTCCATCAAAACATTGGTAGAGTAAAAAAATGCTTGAAATCGGAATGTTAGCATGATCGGCATGTTAGCTTTAAGGCACCTTCAATGGAAGTTAAGTGCAACAAACCGTTACTCTGCAACACAGTTCACAGATCGCTCCAGGTGTTGTGCCCACTTTCGACCCCTGCCAAATGATTACCCCCTCTCGTTGAAACCGCTACCTGATTTGCCTAATCCTAACCCCACCCCTAATCCTAACCCCTCCCCCACACCTAACGCTAAACCTACCAATACTAGCGGGGTAGTGATCTGGCGGGGGGTAAGAATTTGGCATAACAGGTGTTCCATCCATCTCGGTAGGTGGGTAGATTACTTGCCAATTGTAATCTGTTACTGATTTCAAATTACATGAGTACTATACGTTACTAAATTGTAGTTAGTAACATAATCCATTACATTACACATTTTAGGTAATCAGATTACTTTTAGATTCCTTTTAGATTCCTTCTGACCTAACTCGTTTATCACATTGATTTAAATAGGATAATACTCTACCATATTGACAAAAAAAAAAAAAATACAAAGAGTAAGAAAATATGTTAAACAAGTGCATTCAACCTTATATTACGTCAATATTAATAGTGTCTGTGAGGGAACTGTAGGGGTTTATGAGTTAAATGAAAAGCTAATAATTAATCAAATCATAAAAAAAAGTTGAATAAAAAAAAAAAAAACATTTAAAAAATCAATCCAAAAAAAAATAAATAATAATATTTACTAATATTTAATATTTTATGTGTTTACCTGCATGTCATGTGACCATAACCAACATCAGAGAACCACGAACATGCAAATGTGGTACTTAATTATTAAAATATTTATTTTAGAATCTCAGGGGGTACTTCTAGTAAATATATTAGGTGAAAGAGGATCAGATGACAAAAACATTTTGTGAATTTGTGAATCTGTCCATTTTAATATGTTTGAAAGACAAAAGCCATCGAAAGATATAAAAATAGATGGTTAAAGTAACCCACTCAGTGATAATAAAAATCAATGTGTTCATCAGTAGTTGATGCAAAATCACTCAGTTCACCTCTACATCTCGGTTTAGGTATTTTGCACATGCTGTGTTACGCAGCTGTTTTACTTGGGATGTCATCAACGGAGCTACCAAACATGATCGTAAACTATGGTCATGACATATTCAGATTGATACAGGTTTTTTTTTTCTTTATAAAACTCACAATTGCAACTACAACCTCAGCTCTTTGGCCTCATTTCTAGTCATACTCATCATCTTCCCAGCCAACATTTCACAGTGAGCCTGGGCTTGAGAAATGTGACCAACATGGTTTTGTCCATGGGTTTCATGTTGCTCTATCTGAATCAGCCCCAGTAGTAGTACTTAGATTTCAAGATTTGGTAAATCATGTGCAGTTTTAATAATGATTAAAAAAAAAGTTAATATTATCAAACACATCAGGAAGAAAGATCACTTGTTTCAGTGTTTCAAGACATCCTATACAGTAAGAACAATGCAGAGCACACAGAAGGAATGTAGCAGTGTCTTTTACATCAGAAAGAACCAATGAAGACTGTAACAATTTAAAGAAAAAATAGTCTGAACAGAAAATAATTAAAATTGAAAAATGAAACTTTTAGACATTCATGTCATTGTTGACAGTGTCTTCAGTCATGACAGGAAAAAACAAGGCAGCTTGAATTCTTTTTATACAGTAATGTACAGTGATTAAACCAGCTGCAATTAGCACACCTATGCACACAATGCAAACCCAAAGAAAAGGTGACAAATCCCCCTTTTCTTTCTTCTTGGTTTTCTTGTTCAGTGGATTTGATTCCTTCTTCTGCTGTGGATTGTGTAAAGAAATAAGCCAAAAATTAATAAATAAAATAAATAAAGCAACATTACTACACTTTGATGAAGACAGCAGATCTGTCTGTTATCTTTATTTATTTATTTTACTTATATTCTTAATAGATTCACCATCCAGTTTTACACACCGTTGATGATCAGCTGTACAGTCTTAAGTTCAGATGAGGGTGTGATGAAGCAGGTGTATTTTCCTGCATCAGTGCGAGTGAGACTGATGAGTTTGATGGAGAAATTTCCGTTCAGATATTCATCAGGGAAAGTTTTAGCTCTGTTCTCGTACCGTGGGTCCTGTTCTGCCATTACATCTTTACCTTCAGCTATATCATAGAAATATATGCTGCCATTTTGTCTCCAGTGCACATTAATATCTTGAAGTGTAAGATCATGTTGAGTTGATGAACACCGTAGAATAACAGAACCGCCAATAACAGCCTCTACTGTGACCTGCAGAGACACTGAGATGACAGAAACTTTAACTGTAAATGCCACAGAATCTGGCATATGGAATGTTTGTTATTTAATGTCATGCCAGTTTCTTTGGATATTTTCATTAAAATGAAAAAAAAAAACAAAAACAAAAAAAACCCAACAACAAAAAAATAGTCCAAGTCCATTTTTTCCTAAAAAGTCTAAAACAAAATTTGTATTAACAAAATTAAAAACGTTTTCTAGGGTATCAACAACAACAACAACAACAACAAATAAATGAAATAAAAAAGTAAAAATTACAATCTAGCAAAATCTTTCAAATGTGTTGTTCAGATGCTCACCTTTAATTAGTGCTGCAAACACACAGATGAACCAATGTGAACTACAGAAATAGAAAACACAATATCCCTTAACACACTGCTAACGTTTTTAGCACATTGCTAATGATTCAATCCATTAACAATAGCTCCCTCTATTTTTTTTTCTTTCCACTTATCAACATTTTTGATCTTGATCTTACGCTACTGGTAAAATCTTTAGTATTGCTATTATATTACTTTATATTATTACTATGAAAATAACGTACACTGAGAAAAAAAGATGGTAAACAAAATGCTAATGCTAATTGCTAATGACTAATTCAACATAAGCAGTGTCCCTCCAGATACACTTGTAAGTTGTCAATAATAAATCCATGTTAAACGTATTAATGATGTCCAAATAAAGGAATTTGTTCATGCAAATTTGAATAAAACAGGCCAAGGCCAAAACCAAAACAAACTAGGCCCGAGCACGCAAACTACATCAGATTTTCACATATCGCAGCTGTTCCAAAGTGAAATGTGTAGGAAGTATGACTTATGTACAAACAGAACTTCATTAAAAATCATAAACATACCTGATGATCATGGTTAAAACTTTGCCCGAAAACCGCAACTACTGTGACAACGACATTTTGACATTTCCATGATACGGTGGCCGAGTAGTGCGAAATACAAAAAGATTCGCCTCATGGCTGATTTGACACAACAGTAAAAATCAATAAAAAAGTTCTAGGGCATAAATTTTCAACATTGTTAAAGACAAGTAAATAGTCACTAATAGCTTAAAATAAGTACCAGTAAATGAATTAGCAATTAGTAAAATTGAATTAGCAAATTAGCACAAGTAAATACAACTGAACAACATTCAGGTACAGAAGCTGAAATCAAATGTAAAATAACATAGGTTTTTTTTTTTTATATGAATGATGTAGATGAATCTTTATTAAAGTTATAAAAGTTATTCAGCAAGATCAGTGAGTGTTTGTCTTTTTTTTGTCTATTGATTAACATTAATGACACAGTTAGCAGCAGGTATAGGCTGTGTTAGTTTAAATAAAGCAGGTGAAACCAAAATAAAACAGGCCATTGTGCAAATTGTATTTACACACACACACACACACACCTACATATCCTATATTTCACATTGAAACTGCTTGGATCACTACTAAAAAAGTAATTAAGGTGAAAAGTAATGAAACTTGAACATACCTAATGATCATTGTGCCACAATGTCATTAATTTATATTATACACAACCAAACGTACTGTGGTTTAGATGTATCCATTTTCACATTTCTGGGATTCTCAGATGTGGAAGTCATCTTAGATGGATAAACCACGAAGCAAACAACTTTTTTAATATGATTTTTACAGAGAGGTTTGTTCATATACAGGTGCTGGTCATATAATTAGAATATCTTCAAAAAGTTGATTTATTTCACTAATTCCATTCAAGAAGTGAAACTTGTATAATGTATACATTCATTCCACACAGACTGATATATTTCAAGTGTTTATTTCTTTTAATTTTGATGATTATAACTGACAACTAATGAAAAGCCCAAATTCAGTATCTCAGAAAATTAGAATATTACTTAAGACCAATACAAAGAAAGGATTTTTAGAACTCTTGGCCAACTGAAAAGTATGAGCATGTACAGCACTCAATACTTAATCGGGGCTCCTTTTGCCTGAATTATGCAAAATGCGGCGTGGCAGCAATGCGGCGTGGCATGGAGTTGATCAGTCTGTGGCACTGCTCAGGTGTTATGAGAGCCCAGGTTGCTCTGATAGTGGCCTTCAGCTCTTCTGCATTATTGGGTTTGGCATATCGCATTTTCCTCTTCACAATACCCCATAGATTTTTTATGGGGTTAAGGTCAGGTGAGTTTGCTGGCCAATTAAGAACAGGGACCCCATGGTCCTTAAACCAGGTACTGGTAGCTTTCGCACTGTGTGCAGGTGCCAAGTCCTGTTGGAAAATGAAATCTGCATCTCCATAAAGTTGGTCAGCAGCAGGGAGCATGAAGTGCTCTAAAACGTCCTGGTATACAGCTGCATTGACCTTGGACCTCAGAAAACACAGTGGACCAACACCAGCAGATGACATGGCACCCCAAACCATCACTGACTGTGGAAACTTTACACTGGACCTCAAGCAACGTGGATTCTGTGCCTCTCCTCTCTTCCTCCAGACTCTGGGACCCTGATTTCCAAAGGCAGCAGCAGTCCAGTCCTTTTTGTCTTTAGCCCAGGCGAGACACTTCTGACACTGTCTGTTCTTCAAGAGTGGCTTGACACAAGGAATGCGACAGCTGAAACCCATGTCTTGCAGACGTCTGTGTGTAGTGGTTCTTGAAGCACTGGCTCCAGCTGCAGTCCACTCTTCGTGAATCTCCCCCACATTTTTGAATGGGTTTTGTTTCACAATTCTCTCCAGGGTGCGGTTATCCCTATTGCTTGTACACTTTTTTTCTACCACATCTTTTCCTTCCCTTTGCCTCTCTATTATTGTACCTGGACACAGAGCTCTGTGAACAGCCAGCCTCTTTTGCAATGACCTTTTGTGTCTTGTCCTCCTTGTGCAAGGTGTCAGTAGTCGTCTTTTGGACAACTGTCAAATCAGCAGTCTTCCCCATGATTGTGTAGCCTACAGAACTAGACTGAGAGACCATTTAAAGGCCTTTGCAGGTGTTTTGAGTTAATTAGCTGATTAGAGTGTGGCACCAGGTGTCTTCAATACTGAACCTTTTCACAATATTTTAATTTTCTGAGATACTGAATTTGGGGTTTTCATTAGTTGTCAGTTATAATCATCAAAATTAAAAGAAATAAACACTTGAAATATATCAGTCTGTGTGGAATGAATGTATGCATTATACAAGCTTCACTTCTTGAATGGAATTAATGAAATAAATCAACTTTTTGAAGATATTCTAATTATATGACCAGCACCTGTATAATTTGTCTGATTTTCTACAACATTTTATTCGTAAAAACATAATCTTTTTTTTTTCCTGGCTGTTGACAGTGTTTTCTGATTGTTCTCAGCAATGCATATTATTACTCAAAAGTTTTGATATATTTATGGTAGGGAATTACAAAATATCTTCATGGAACATGATCTTTACCTAATATCCTATATATAATGATTTTTGGCATAAAAAAAAACAACTATAATTTTGACCCATACAATGTGTTTTTGCTACAAATATACCCGTGCTACTTATGACTAGTTTTGTGGTCCATGGTCACAAATATCAAACTGAGGACAAATATTAACATTACAAAGTGAAACAGAATGATATTGAAATGATAATGAAAAGGAATAGATATACAAAAAAAAAAAAAAATGTGTGCCGAAGTGTTCAGTATGATTTAAACGAAAATAAAGGAAACACAACCACACCTACATGACGATACGTGAAAATATGAATGAAATTTGAATGGCAAATTTATGAGGAAGCTGTATGTTTGACCCTTGTGTTTCTCTGTAGGTCAATTTGAAGACATCACTGGAAGATCTGGATTCTTGTGTTCAAGCAGTGACGATAAACTGTCAAAATATGACAGTGTATTAAAGACACATTGACAGCAGGAATGTGTGAGACAGTTCAGAAAAAATACACTTTAAATATGTGCAAAACAACTTTTCATTTATGGGTGTTTCTGAAGAGACACTCCGACAATTCTATAAGAACTTGCAGAACTTCCTTTTTTTAGTAAGTTAACCTCTGTTACTTTTTTTAGTAAGTTGATCTCTGTTAACTAAATCAAATAATGATCAGCTTTTCCTTTAAAACTGTTTTTTTTTTTTTTTTTGAACTGTACTATATATTTACATGCAGTATGACAGTATGAGTAAATATGCCTGTAACATTTATCTTTAATGTTTACTGGTATAACTGAAATGTTAAATGTCTCTTTAGTTTAGTAATTGTTCTGTGAGTAGTAACTGTGGGTGTAGAGAGCCTCTAGTGGTGAGTGTGTTGTAGGTTTAGGGTGTGACACTGATTGACACAAGGAAGTGTGGATAGTTATTTTCTCTAAACAAATGAACCCGTCCTCCATTTTATTAGTTGTTTATCTCTGTTAACATCCGCTATCCGTTTGTTATGTCGTGACGTAAGGAAAGCTGTTTCCAGGTCCAAACCTCTACTCGTTTCACTTGAGAACAGCTCAACAACCGGTTATAAGCACTGTTTATTCGTATTACATAATTAAGTTTTAACATTTAAAAACCCTACGATGTAGGCTACACTACAGTATCCGTGCTCAAAGCGTCCCAGGCACAAATAATTTATCGATTTATAAAAGATGAATCATTTGGCCATCAGGGATTTTGATATGGATGTAAAGGTTAGGATTATAATTTTTTTTTTGTTAGTATTATATCACATTGTGAGCACTTAAGCGGAGAGCTACACCTCAGTTACACTATACGTGTACTGTAGACTATGTAAAAACGAATCAAACATACAGCAAGTTTTCTTGACAATTTTTCATAACGTTGTAAAAAACACATGAAATGATATTAGATGATATGTAATAAACTTAGGTCTGAAGCTGTATGATCCTGCTGTAGTTACTTTGGTTTATGTATAGGCTAGTCTGGTTTCCTCCTCTATACCCTTCCAAGCACAAAACATACAAACTTTTGTTTAGAAATGTTGAAAATAAATTTGAATAAATAAATAAATGAATAAATACAGTAAAAGAGGTGGTGCCATTCCATATATCATGAACTGCCTGCAGAGGGCAGCAGATGATTTATTTCTCTCTGTTCTATTATTTGAAATGTCAAAAACATACAGCACACAGCAATTGTAATTTATAGATAGTCTGTCTCTTATCATTTTCTTTCCATTTCAGTTTGCTGAAGCTGTTTTGTTGAAGCATCTCTGTCTTGTTAAACCATGTGAAGACTCTCTTCTACAGTCAGTAACAGATGAAGGAGGATCAGAAGAGTCAAAGAATCATACTGATTTCTGGGAAACGGTCTAGATATAAATAAACAATTAGATTCCATATTCCAAGAAAATTTTCTTTGTTGTTCAGTGTCCATAATATGCACTTAAAGTCTCCAAAATTTTTACATACAACTTATATAAAAAGTAAAAGCGAAAAAGAGGATGTATTAAAAATGCTAAAGAGGCATTAGACAGTTCTAAGAAACTAAAAACTTCTGGTGGAAACCACTTTTAGTCACATTATTATTATTATTACTATTGTTTCGTTTTTCCACTTACCAAGAACAAGCACATGGAAGACAAAACAGGCGTGAGACTGATAAATCTTTACATACAAGTATCGGGTATGAATATGTAATAACGGCTTTGACAGTTGCAGTTTTTTAAAATTTGCTGAACATTCAAATACAATGTGGTTAGACCTTCTTTTTTAAAGTTAGTTTCCTGGCAAGCTTCTTCTAGTTGGCTATTGGGTATTGCTTGTACTCATTGCATAATCCATGCTTTTAGCACCACAATTTCCCCAAAATGTGAGAGTGCTGAGCTGTAGAAAAGTCTTTAAATAGAGCCATTAGGTTTCAGTTGTTGCTTGACTAAATACAGCAGACTTCATCATTAACCTATAATGAATCAACTTAGGCAGTTAACTTTCTAATACATACTCTATCAGTTTATTTTACAAATAATTAAACAAAAATACACATTTATCATCTAAAGAATGTCATGTTTAACTTTGTTAATGTTGTTTGTGTAAAAGAACTGCCAACCACTGTTTGTGGTTAGTTTGACAGCTGCATGAACATCAAGAAACAGCCCAGCAGGCACAGGACGTCAATATAACGTCAGATTGACGTTGGACCCCAACGTTGGACAGACGTGGTATTTTGGTTGAAAATGAAAATCGGGTTGACGTCAGATCCCAACGTCAGATTGACGTCAATCTCCAACGTTGGACAGACGTTGCATTTTGGTTGAAAATGAAAATCGGGTTGACGTCAGATCCCAACGTCAGATTGACGTCAATCTCCAATGTTGGACAGACGTTGCATTTATGAAAATCGGGCTGACGTCAGATCCCAACGTTAGGTTGACGTCAGATCCCAACGTTGGATTGACGTCAATCTCCAACGTTGGCCAGACGTTGCTTTTTGGTTGAAAATGAAAATCAGGTTGATGTCAGATCCCAACATCAGGTTGATGTCAGATCCCAACGTCGGATTGCCGTCAGTCTCCAACGTTGGCCAGACATTGCTTTTTGGTTGAAAATGAAAATCGGGTTGAAGTCAGATCCCAACGTGGATGCGCGTCCAGTCTCAACGTTAACCGAACATTTACTTTTGAAGGTTGAAAATGAAAATCGGGTTGACGTCAGATCCCAACATCAGGTTGATGTCAGATCCCAACGTCGGATTGCCGTCAGTCTCCAACGTTGGCCAGACATTGCTTTTTGGTTGAAAATGAAAATCGGGTTGACGTCAGATCCCAACGTCAGATTGACGTCAATCTCCAATGTTGGACAGACGTTGCATTTTGGTTGAAAATGAAAATCGGGTTTATGTCAGATCCCAACGTCAGATTGACGTCAATCTCTAACGTAGGACAGACGCTGCATTTTGGTTGAAAATGAAAATCGGGCTGACGTCAGATCCCAACGTTAGGTTGACGTCAGATCCCAACGTTGGATTGACGTCAATCTCCAACGTTGGCCAGACGTTGCTTTTTGGTTGAAAATGAAAATCAGGTTGATGTCAGATCCCAACGTCAGATTGACGTCAATCTCTAACGTGGGACAGACGCTGCATTTTGGTTGAAAATGAAAATCGGGTTGACGTCAGATCCCAACGTCAGATTGACGTCAATCTCTAACGTAGGACAGACGCTGCATTTTGGTTGAAAATGAAAATCGGGTTGACGTCAGATCCCAACGTTGGATTGACGTCAATCTCCAACGTTGGCCAGACATTGCTTTTTGGTTGAAAATGAAAATCAGGTTGATGTCAGATCCCAACGTCAGATTAACGTCAATCTCTAACGTAGGACAGACGCTGCATTTTGGTTGAAGATGAAAATCGGGCTGACGTCAGATCCAAACGTCGGATTGACGTCAGTCTCCAACGTTGGCCAGACATTGCTTTCTGGTTGAAAATGAAAATCGGGTTGATGTCAGATCCCAACGGCAGATTGACGTCAATCTCCAACGTTGGCCAGACGTTGCTTTTTGGTTGAAAATGAAAATCAGGTTGACGTCAAATCCCAACGGCAGATTGACGTCAGTCTCCAACGTTGGCCAGACGTTGCTTTTTGGCTGAAAATGAAAATCGGGTTGATGTCAGATCAGCGGCAAAGGTTGACGTCAGTCTCCAACGTTGGCCAGACATTGCTTTTTGGTTGAAAATGAAAATCGGGTTGATGTCAGATCCCAACGGCAGATTGACGTCAATCTCTAACGTAGGACAGACGCTGCATTTTGGTTGAAAATGAAAATCGGGCTGACGTCAGATCCCAACGTTAGGTTGACGTCAGATCCCAACGTTGGATTGACGTCAATCTCCAACGTTGGCCAGACGTTGCTTTTTGGTTGAAAATGAAAATCAGGTTGACGTCAGATCCCAACGGCAGATTGACGTCAATCTCCAACGCTGGACAGACGTTGCATTTTGGTTGAAAATGAAAATCGGGCTGACGTCAGAACCCAACAGCAGATTGACGTCAGTCTCCAACATTGGTCAGACGTTGCATTACATTCCTACTGAAACTGGCCATTACCACATTTGTCATCAACCTATGAATACAAAAAGAAAAGGAGTTAAATGTCCAAATAATTTATTTATAGATAACACATTATGAACCACTTGTTATAGTTTGTGTTAGGTTCGTCATATCTAATGTAGATGTCACACTGGTTCTACTGTGGTGCTAGATGGAAGATTATGGGCCTACCCAAACTGCTAGATTTTTGTCTTCTGGAAACACAACTGATACTGTATCATACAATTTCAAAACCTAAAATCTTCCTGGTGTTGATGCTACAATGCAGTGAGAATGTGAACATGTAGAAAAATCTCTAAACATTTACCTAGAGAGAACAACCAACAACTGATTGAGAAATTTATGACACTTATATGGTATCAAAAGCAATGTTTCGGGATGTTTCACACTATGAATTCAGTAATACCACCAGTC
>VONZ01003491.1:0-20578 GCA_012976165.1 Labeo catla
CTTACGCTGTCGAAGCCCGTGTTGATGTCACGCAGGGCGTTGTAATCCACATAGATGGAGAATTTGCCGAAGCTCTCCTCAAGCCAAGCACCGAGGCTGCTGGTGTCGGACCCGCAAGTCGAGCCTGCAAGGATGAAGCACAGGAAACGCTCATTAGGAGACGCAGACATTCACAGACCCAAAGCGGCGCGGCCTTCTGGCGCACAACACAAAACAACGCCACCCTCACTGGACCTACCCGAGGCGTGTCTCTGCTTCAGGTAGCCCAACAGGACTGGGGCGAGCTCCTGCTGTCTCAGCGAAGTCATGTGGTCAAAGACGCTGCTCAGAGCCCCAACGCTACAGTGCAAAGATCAAAACACATGGTAAGGACGATGCCTCATTAGCGTAGATTTTCACCACCCGCTGAACTTGCTTTAGAAACGCCCCGGCGTTCCTTTTAACAGTGCTATGAGACGCGCGTTACAGGGCGGTCGCAAACTTCGGCAGCGCTACGTACATGATGTGGTATTCGCTGCAGTCGGTGTGTGATGTTGCCGTCTGGAGCATCTCTGCAGTCAAGCTGGGAAGGAGCAGAGCCAGTTTCACCGTGAACCAGGAAACCCAGTCGTCGGTCGCAAAGTCGGCAAAGTGAAGGCTGATGATGGCGAAGGTTCGATTCATCATGATGTCCCTCACCACAGGGTTGATGTCCAAATCCTAAGAGGGAATGACACACAAAAAGCGTCTGTCGCGTCAGGAATGCTGTCACGAATGCGCTTTCAAATGTTTTTTTTTTTTTGTTTTTTTCTCTCCAGGCAAAGCAAAGCTTGCTATCTTAGTGACGAGAACATACCTGTGAGGTCTGGGTGAGAGCCAAAAAGAACTCTTCAGCATTCTGAAAAGAGTTGCCGTTCTCCAGACGCTCAAAGACCATGTTAATCAGAGCTGCGCTGTTCAGCGCTCCAGCCCCTAGCGTCAGTTGGGCGACCTGAGAAGCGCTGAGAACGTCCAGTGCCTCAAACTTCAGGGGAGAAAACAACAAAATCATTAGAAATAACACAGACGGCCAAAACAGTCACGGGCACAACTGGGAAGCACGGCGGTCCGCTTACGCTGTCGAAGCCTGTGTTGAGCTCACGCAGGTCTTTGTAATCCACGTAGATGGAGAATTTGCCAAAGCTCTCCTCAAGCCAAGCACTGAGGCTGCTGGTGCTGGATCCACAGGTGGAGCCTGCAGCAGTGATGCACAGAAATGACTCATTAAGACACAAATTCATTCGCCGCCGCAGAGCAGCGCTGCCCTTCAGCGGGCAATACAAACAAAGCGCCACCCTCACTGAACTTACTCCCGCGGGTGGTGCTGCTTCAGGTAACAGCATGACTTGGGTGAGCTCTTGCTGTCTCGGCGAAGTCATCTGGCCAAAGGCGCTGCTCAAGAGCTAGCTACAGTGAAAGACCAAAAGAATGGTAAGGATGCGTAGAAAATGTCTCGCTCTCTTTGAGAGTGCTGTAATACAGGTGTCACAGAGCTGTCTGGCATTTGCGGAGCGCTACGTACATGACGTGGTATGCGTTGCAGTCTGTGTTTGCTGTTACTGTCTGGAGCATCTCTGCAGTCAAGCTGGGGAGGAGAGGAAGCAGTTTCACCGTGAACCAGGAAACCCAGTCGTAGCTCAGGAAGTCGGCAAAATGAAGACTGATGATGGTGAAGGTTCGATTCATCATGATCTCCCTAACCACAGGATTGATGTCCAAATCCTAGACAAAATGACAAACAAAAATCCATCTTCACATTTCAAATCATGCCACAACTATCCTTTGAGTGCGAATTATTCCACACAACAGACCGTTCGCAATTTTAGTGACGAGAACACACCTGTGAGGACCTGCTGAGAGCCTCCAAGAACTCTTCAACATCCTGGAAGGAGTTGCCGCCCTCCAGGCGGTCAAAGACCATTTCCATCAGGTGCGCGTTGTTCAGCGCTCCGGAGTGTAGTGTCAGCTGAGCAACTTGAGAAGCGCTCAGAAGGTCCAAAGACTCAAACTGGAGGGGGGAGAAAACAATAGTGTTGTTTATTTTTTTTTTTTGGACAAATAACATGGCTGCCCCCAGCAGTCGCGGGAGCAATTGTTTAGCACGGCAGGCTCCTTACGCTGTCGAAGCCTGTGTTGAGGTCACGCAGGTCTTTGTAATCCACGTAGATGGAGAATTTGCCAAAGCTCTCCTCAAGCCAAGCACTGAGGCTGCTGGTGCTGGATCCACAGGTTGAGCCTGCAGCAGTGATGCACAGAAATGACTCATTAAGACACAAATTCATTCGCCGCCGCAGAGCAGCGCTGCCCTTCCGCGGGCAATACAAACAAAGCGCCACCCTCACTGAACTTACTCCACGGGTGGTGCTGCTTCAGGTAGCCCAGCATGACTTGGGTGAGCTCTTGCTGTCTCAGCGAAGTCATCTGGCAAAAGACGCTGCTCAGAGCCCCAACGCTACAGTGAAAAGACCAAAAGAAATGGTAAGGATGCCGTAGAAAATGTCCTCTCGCCCTCTTTGAGAGTGCTGTAATACAGGTGTCACAGCGCTGTCTGGCATTTGCGGAGCGCTACGTACATGACGTGGTATGCGTTGCAGTCTGTGTTTGCTGTTACTGTCTGGAGCATCTCTGCAGTCAAGCTGGGGAGGAGAGGAACCAGTTTCACCGTGAACCAGGAAACCCAGTCGTAGCTCAGGAAGTCGGCAAAATGAAGACTGATGATGGTGAAGGTTCGATTCATCATGATGTCCCTAACCACAGGATTGATGTCCAAATCCTAGACGAAATGACAAGCAAAAATCCATCTTCACATTTCAAATCATGCCACAACTATCCTTTGAGTGCGAATTATTCCACACAACAGACCGTTCGCAATTTTAGTGACGAGAACACACCTGTGAGGACCTGCTGAGAGCCTCCAAGAACTCTTCAACATCCTGGAAGAAGTTGCCGCCCTCCAGGCGGTCAAAGACCATTTCCATCAGGTGCGCGTTGTTCAGCGCTCCGGAGTGTAGTGTCAGCTGAGCAACTTGAGAAGCGCTCAGAAGGTCCAAAGACTCAAACTGGAGGGGGGAGAAAACAACAGTGTTTTTTTTTTTGTTTTTTTTTGGACAAATAACATGGCTGCCCACAGCAGTTGCGGGAGCAATTGTTTAGCACGGCAGGCTCCTTACGCTGTCGAAGCCTGTGTTGAGCTCACGCAGATCTTTGTAATCCACGTAGATGGAGAATTTGCCAAAGCTCTCCTCAAGCCAAGCACTGAGGCTGCTGGTGCTGGATCCACAGGTTGAGCCTGCAGCGGTGATGCACAAAATGACTCATTGAACACAAATTCGTTAAGCAGCCGCGGAGCAGCGCTGCCCTTCAGCGGAGAAGTACAAACAAGCGCCACCCTCACTGAACTTACTCCGCAGTTGGTGCTGCTTCAGGTAGCCAGCATGACTTGGGTGAGCTCTCTTGCTGTCTCCAGCGAAGTCATCTGGCAAAGGCATGCTCAGAGCCCCAGCAGCTACGAAAGACCAAAGAAATGGTAAGGATGCGTAGAAATGTCCTCTCGCCCTCTTTGAGAGTGCTGTAATACAGGTGTCCTGGAGCTGTCTGGCATTTCTGCGGGCGCTTCATTTTTATGGCGTGTGGTATCGCGTTGCGATCTGTGTTTGCTGTTACTGTCTGGAGCATCTCTCTGCGAATTAAGCTGGGGAGGAGAGGAACCAGTTTCACCGTGAACCAGAAACCCAGTGAAGTAGCTCAGGAAATTCCCCGACGAAAATGAAGACTGATGATGGTGAAGAGGTTGATTCATCATGATGTCCCTAACCACAGGATTGATGTCCAAATCCTAGACGAAATGACAAGCAAAAATCCATCTTCACATTTCAAATCATGCCACAACTATCCTTTGAGTGCGAATTATTCCACACAACAGACCGTTTGCAATTTTAGTGACGAGAACACACCTGTGAGGACCTGCTGAGAGCCTCCAAGAACTCTTCAACATCCTGGAAGGAGTTGCCGCCCTCCAGGCGGTCAAAGACCATTTTCATCAGGTGCGCGTTGTTCAGCGCTCCGGAGTGTAGTGTCAGCTGAGCAACTTGAGAAGCGCTCAGAAGGTCCAAAGACTCGAACTGGAGGGGGGAGAAAACAACAGTGTTTTTTTTGTTTTTTTTTTGGAGAAATAACATGGCTGCCCACAGCAGTCACGGGAGCAATTGTTTAGCACGGCAGGCTCCTTACGCTGTCGAAGCCTGTGTTGAGCTCACGCAGGTCTTTGTAATCCACGTAGATGGAGAATTTGCCAAAGCTCTCCTCAAGCCAAGCACTGAGGCTGCTGGTGCTGGATCCACAGGTTGAGCCTGCAGCAGTGATGCACAGAAATGACTCATTAAGACACAAATTCATTCGCCGCCGCAGAGCAGCGCTGCCCTTCAGCGGGCAATACAAACAAAGCGCCACCCTCACTGAACTTACTCCACGGGTGGTGCTGCTTCAGGTAGCCCAGCATGACTTGGGTGAGCTCTTGCTGGCTCAGCGAAGTCATCTGGCCAAAGACGCTGCTCAGAGCCCCAACGCTACAGTGAAAAGACCAAAAGAAATGGTAAGGATGCCGTAGAAAATGTCCTCTCGCTCTCTTTGAGAGTGCTGTAATACAGGTGTCACAGAGCTGTCTGGCATTTGCGGAGCGCTACGTACATGACGTGGTATGCGTTGCAGTCTGTGTTTGCTGTTACTGTCTGGAGCATCTCTGCGAGTCAAGCTGGGAACCAGTTTCACATTAAACCAGAAGTAGTCGGTAACTCAGGAAGTGGCAAAATGAAGACTGATGATGATGGTGAGGTTAGGTCATCATGATGTCCCTAACCACAGGATTGATGTCCAATCTAGACAAAATGACAAACAAAATCCATCTTCACATTTCAAATCATACCACAACTATCGTTTGAGTGCGAAATTATTCACACACAACCAGACCCGTTAAAATTTTAGTGGCGAGAACACACCTGTGAGGGACCTGGAGAGCCTCAAAGAACTCTTCAACATCCTGGAAGGAGTTGCAGCCCTCAGGCGGTCAAAGACCATTCCATCAGGTCTCGCTGGCGTTGTTCAGCTCCGGTGTAGTGTCAGCTGAGCAACGAAGCTCAAGAAGGTCAAAGACTCAAACTGGAGGGGAGAAACAGCAGTGTTGTTTTGGAGAAATAACATGGCTGCCCACAGCAGTCAGCGGGAGAAATTGTTTGCTGCAGGCGGGCTCCTTGCAGCTAGCCGAGCTGTGTTGAGCTCCGCGGGTCTTTGTAATCCACATTAGATGGAAATTTGCAAAGCTCTCCTCAAGCCAAACACTGAAGGCTGCTGGTGCTGGATCCACAGGTTGAGCCTGCAGCAGTGATACACAGTAATCATTAAGACACAAATTCATTTCGCCGCCACAGAGGCAGCGCTGCCCTTCCAGCGAGGCGAAATACAAACAAAAGCGCCACCCTCACTGAACTTACTCCACGGGTGGTGCTGCTTCAGGTAGCCCAGCATGACTTGGGTGAGCTCTTGCTGTCTCAGCGAAGTCATCTGGCCAAAGACGCTGCTCAGAGCCCCAACGCTACAGTGAAAAGATCAAAAGAAATGGTAAGGATGCTGTAGAAAATGTCCTCTCGCCCTCTTTGAGAGTGCTGTAATACAGGTGTCACAGAGCTGTCTGGCATTTGCGGAGCGCTACGTACATGACGTGGTATGCGTTGCAGTCTGTGTTTGCTGTTACTGTCTGGAGCATCTCTGCAGTCAAGCTGGGGAGGAGAGGAACCAGTTTCACCGTGAACCAGGAAACCCAGTCGTAGCTCAGGAAGTCGGCAAAATGAAGACTGATGATGGTGAAGGTTCGATTCATCATGATGTCCCTAACCACAGGATTGATGTCCAAATCCTAGACGAAATGACAAGCAAAAATCCATCTTCACATTTCAAATCATGCCACAACTATCCTTTGAGTGCGAATTATTCCACACAACAGACCGTTCGCAATTTTAGTGACGAGAACACACCTGTGAGGACCTGCTGAGAGCCTCCAAGAACTCTTCAACATCCTGGAAGAAGTTGCCGCCCTCCAGGCGGTCAAAGACCATTTCCATCAGGTGCGCGTTGTTCAGCGCTCCGGAGTGTAGTGTCAGCTGAGCAACTTGAGAAGCGCTCAGAAGGTCCAAAGACTCAAACTGGAGGGGGGAGAAAACAACAGTGTTTTTTTTTTTGTTTTTTTTTGGACAAATAACATGGCTGCCCACAGCAGTTGCGGGAGCAATTGTTTAGCACGGCAGGCTCCTTACGCTGTCGAAGCCTGTGTTGAGCTCACGCAGATCTTTGTAATCCACGTAGATGGAGAATTTGCCAAAGCTCTCCTCAAGCCAAGCACTGAGGCTGCTGGTGCTGGATCCACAGGTTGAGCCTGCAGCAGTGATGCACAGAAATGACTCATTAAGACACAAATTCATTCGCCGCGGCAGAGCAGCGCTGCCCTTCAGCGGGCAATACAAATAAAGCGCCACCCTCACTGAACTTACTCCACGGGTGGTGCTGCTTCAGGTAGCCCAGCATGACTTGGGTGAGCTCTTGCTGTCTCAGCGAAGTCATCTGGCCAAAGACGCTGCTCAGAGCCCCAACGCTACAGTGACAAGACCAAAAGAAATGGTAAGGATGCCGTAGAAAATGTCCTCTCGCCCTCTTTGAGAGTGCTGTAATACAGGTGTCACAGAGCTGTCTGGCATTTGCGGAGCGCTACGTACCTGACGTGGTATGCGTTGCAGTCTGTGTTTGCTGTTACTGTCTGGAGCATCTCTGCAGTCAAGCTGGGGAGGAGAGGAACCAGTTTCACCGTGAACCAGGCAACCCAGTCGTAGCTCAGGAAGTCGGCAAAATGAAGACTGATGATGGTGAAGGTTCGATTCATCATGATGTCCCTAACCACAGGATTGATGTCCAAATCATAGACGAAATGACAAACAAAAATCCATCTTCACATTTCAAATCATGCCACAACTATCCTTTGAGTGCGAATTATTCCACACAACAGACCGTTCGCAATTTTAGTGACGAGAACACACCTGTGAGGACCTGCTGAGAGCTTCCAAGAACTCTTCAACATCCTGGAAGGAGTTGCCGCCCTCCAGGCGGTCAAAGACCATTTCCATCAGGTGCGCGTTGTTCAGCGCTCCGGAGTGTAGTGTCAGCTGAGCAACTTGAGAAGCGCTCAGAAGGTCCAAAGACTCAAACTGGAGGGGGGAGAAAACAACAGTGTTGTTTTTTTTTTTTTTGGACAAATAACATGGCTGCCCACAGCAGTCGCGGGAGCAATTGTTTAGCACGGCAGGCTCCTTACGCTGTCGAAGCCTGTGTTGAGCTCACGCAGATCTTTGTAATCCACGTAGATGGAGAATTTGCCAAAGCTCTCCTCAAGCCAAGCACTGAGGCTGCTGGTGCTGGATCCACAGGTTGAGCCTGCAGCAGTGATGCACAGAAATGACTCATTAAGACACAAATTCATTCGCCGCGGCAGAGCAGCGCTGCCCTTCAGCGGGCAATACAAATAAAGCGCCACCCTCACTGAACTTACTCCACGGGTGGTGCTGCTTCAGGTAGCCCAGCATGACTTGGGTGAGCTCTTGCTGTCTCAGCGAAGTCATCTGGCCAAAGACGCTGCTCAGAGCCCCAACGCTACAGTGACAAGACCAAAAGAAATGGTAAGGATGCCGTAGAAAATGTCCTCTCGCCCTCTTTGAGAGTGCTGTAATACAGGTGTCACAGAGCTGTCTGGCATTTGCGGCGCGCTACGTACATGACGTGGTATGCGTTGCAGTCTGTGTTTGCTGTTACTGTCTGGAGCATCTCTGCAGTCAAGCTGGGGAGGAGAGGAACCAGTTTCACCGTGAACCAGGAAACCCAGTCGTAGCTCAGAAAGTCTGCAAAATGAAGACTGATGATGGTGAAGGTTCGATTCATCATGATGTCCCTAACCACAGGATTGATGTCCAAATCCTAGACGAAATGACAAACAAAAATCCATCTTCACATTTCAAATCATGCCACAACTATCCTTTGAGTGCGAATTATTCCACACAACAGACCGTTCGCAATTTTAGTGACGAGAACACACCTGGGAGGACCTGCTGAGAGCCTCCAAGAACTCTTCAACATCCTGGAAGGAGTTGCCGCCCTCCAGGCGGTCAAAGACCATTTCCATCAGGTGCGCGTTGTTCAGCGCTCCGGAGTGTAGTGTCAGCTGAGCAACTTGAGAAGCGCTCAGAAGGTCCAAAGACTCAAACTGGAGGGGGGAGAAAACAACAGTGTTGTTTTTTGTTTTTTTTTGGAGAAATAACATGGCTGCCCACAGCAGTCACGGGAGCAATTGTTTAGCACGGCAGGCTCCTTACGCTGTCGAAGCCTGTGTTGAGCTCACGCAGATCTTTGTAATCCACGTAGATGGAGAATTTGCCAAAGCTCTCCTCAAGCCAAGCACTGAGGCTGCTGGTGCTGGATCCACAGGGTGAGCCTGCAGCAGTGATGCACAGAAATGACTCATTAAGACACAAATTCATTCGCCGCCGCAGAGCAGCGCTGCCCTTCAGCGGGCAATACAAACAAAGCACCACCCTCACTGAACTTACTCCACGGGTGGTGCTGCTTCAGGTAGCCCAGCATGACTTGGGTGAGCTCTTGCTGTCTCAGCGAAGTCATCTGGCCAAAGACGCTGCTCAGAGCCCCAACGCTACAGTGGAAAGACCAAAAGAAATGGTAAGGATGCTGCAGAAAATGTCCTCTCGCCCTCTTTGAGAGTGCTGTAATACAGATGTCACAGAGCTGTCTGGCATTTACGGAGCGCTACGTACATGACGTGGTATGCGTTGCAGTCTGTGTTTGCTGTTACTGTCTGGAGCATCTCTGCAGTCAAGCTGGGGAGGAGAGGAACCAGTTTCACCGTGAACCAGGAAACCCAGGCGTAGCTCAGGAAGTCGGCAAAATGAAGACTGATGATGGTGAAGGTTCGATTCATCATGATGTCCCTAACCACAGGATTGATGTCCAAATCCTAGACGAAATGACAAACAAAAATCCATCTTCACATTTCAAATCATGCCACAACTATCCTTTGAGTGCGAATTATTCCACACAACAGACCGTTCGCAATTTTAGTGACGAGAACACACCTGTGAGGACCTGCTGAGAGCCTCCAAGAACTCTTCAACATCCTGGAAGGAGTTGCCGCCCTCCAGGCGGTCACAGACCATTTCCATCAGGTGCGCGTTGTTCAGCGCTCCGGAGTGTAGTGTCAGCTGAGCAACTTGAGAAGCGCTCAGAAGGTCCAAAGACTCAAACTGGAGGGGGGAGAAAACAATAGTGTTGTTTATTTTTTTTTTTTGGACAAATAACATGGCTGCCCACAGCAGTCGCGGGAGCAATTGTTTAGCACGGCAGGCTCCTTACGCTGTCGAAGCCTGTGTTGAGGTCACGCAGGTCTTTGTAATCCAAGTAGATGGAGAATTTGCCAAAGCTCTCCTCAAGCCAAGCACTGAGGCTGCTGGTGCTGGATCCACAGGTTGAGCCTGCAGCAGTGATGCACAGAAATGACTCATTAAGACACAAATTCATTCGCCGCCGCAGAGCAGCACTGCCCTTCAGCGGGCAATACAAACAAAGCGCCACCCTCACTGAACTTACTCCACGGGTGGTGCTGCTGGAGAAGCAGGCTTGGGCGGGCTCTTGCGCTCTCAAGCCCGAGAGATCATCTGGCAGCCAAGAAGCTGGTGAAGACCAAAGGGAATTGAGTAGGATGCGTAGAAAATGTCCTCAGCCCTCTTTGAGAGTGCTGTAATACAGGTGTCACAGAGATGTGTATGGCGACTGCGGGCTTCACGTGCATGGCGTGGTATCGTTGCAGTCTGTGTTTGCTATTTACTGTCATAGACATCTCTGCAGTCAGAGCTGGGAGAGGAACCAATTTCACGTGAACCAGGAAACCCAGTCGTAGCTCAGGAAGTCGGCAAAATGAAGACTGATGATGGTGAAGGTTCGATTCATCATGATGTCCCTAACCACAGGAGTGATGTCCAAATCCTAGACGAAATGACAAGCAAAAATCCATCTTCACATTTCAAATCATGCCACAACTATCCTTTGAGTGCGAATTATTCCACACAACAGACCGTTCGCAATTTTAGTGACGAGAACACACCTGTGAGGACCTGCTGAGAGCCTCCAAGAACTCTTCAACATCCTGGAAGGAGTTGCCGCCCTCCAGGCGGTCAAAGACCATTTCCATCAGGTGCGCGTTGTTCAGCGCTCCGGAGTGTAGTGTCAGCTGAGCAACTTGAGAAGCGCTCAGAAGGTCCAAAGACTCGAACTGGAGGGGGGAGAAAACAACAGTGTTTTTTTTTGTTTTTTTTTTGGAGAAATAACATGGCTGCCCACAGCAGTCACGGGAGCAATTGTTTAGCACGGCAGGCTCCTTACGCTGTCGAAGCCTGTGTTGAGCTCACGCAGGTCTTTGTAATCCACGTAGATGGAGAATTTGCCAAAGCTCTCCTCAAGCCAAGCACTGAGGCTGCTGGTGCTGGATCCACAGGTTGAGCCTGCAGCAGTGATGCACAGAAATGACTCATTAAGACACAAATTCATTCGCCGCCGCAGAGCAGCGCTGCCCTTCAGCGGGCAATACAAACAAAGCGCCACCCTCACTGAACTTACTCCACGGGTGGTGCTGCTTCAGGTAGCCCAGCATGACTTGGGTGAGCTCTTGCTGTCTCAGCGAAGTCATCTGGCCAAAGATGCTGCTCAGAGCCCCAACGCTACAGTGAATAGACCAAAAGAAGTGGTAAGGATGCCGTAGAAAATGTCCTCTCGCCCTCTTTGAGAGTGCTGTAATACAGATGTCACAGAGCTGTCTGGCATTTACGGAGCGCTACGTACATGACGTGGTATGCGTTGCAGTCTGTGTTTGCTGTTACTGTCTGGAGCATCTCTGCAGTCAAGCTGGGGAGGAGAGGAACCAGTTTCACCGTGAACCAGGAAACCCAGTCGTAGCTCAGGAAGTCGGCAAAATGAAGACTGATGATGGTGAAGGTTCGATTCATCATGATGTCCCTAACCACAGGATTGATGTCCAAATCCTAGACGAAATGACAAGCAAAAATCCATCTTCACATTTCAAATCATGCCACAACTATCCTTTGAGTGCGAATTATTCCACACAACAGACCGTTCGCAATTTTAGTGACGAGAACACACCTGTGAGGACCTGCTGAGAGCCTCCAAGAACTCTTCAACATCCTGGAAGGAGTTGCCGCTCTCCAGGCGGTCAAAGACCATTTCCATCAGGTGTGCGTTGTTCAGCGCTCCGGAGTGTAGTGTCAGCTGAGCAACTTGAGAAGCGCTCAGAAGGTCCAAAGACTCGAACTGGAGGGGGGAGAAAACAACAGTGTTTTTTTTGGGTTTTTTTTGGAGAAATAACATGGCTGCCCACAGCAGTCACGGGAGCAATTGTTTAGCACGGCAGGCTCCTTACGCTGTCGAAGCCTGTGTTGAGCTCACGCAGATCTTTGTAATCCACGTAGATGGAGAATTTGCCAAAGCTCTCCTCAAGCCAAGCACTGAGGCTGCTGGTGCTGGATCCACAGGTTGAGCCTGCAGCAGTGATGCACAGAAATGACTCGATGAACCTGGGTCGCCCCATGGAGCAGGCGCTGCCCTTCAACCAGGCAATACAAACAAAATACTTACCTCACTGAACTTACTCCACGGGTGGTGCTGCTTCAGGTAGCCCAGCATGACTTGGGTGAGCTCTTGCTGTCTCAGCGAAGTCATCTGGCCAAAGATGCTGCTCAGAGCCCCAACGCTACAGTGAAAAGACCAAAAGAAGTGGTAAGGATGCCGTAGAAAATGTCCTCTCGCCCTCTTTGAGAGTGCTGTAATACAGGTGTCACAGAGCTGTCTGGCATTTGCGGAGCGCTACGTACATGACGTGGTATGCGTTGCAGTCTGTGTTTGCTGTTACTGTCTGGAGCATCTCTGCAGTCAAGCTGGGGAGGAGAGGAAGCAGTTTCACCGTGAACCAGGAAACCCAGTCGTAGCTCAGGAAGTCGGCAAAATGAAGACTGATGATGGTGAAGGTTCGATTCATCATGATCTCCCTAACCACAGGATTGATGTCCAAATCCTAGACAAAATGACAAACAAAAATCCATCTTCACATTTCAAATCATGCCACAACTATCCTTTGAGTGCGAATTATTCCACACAACAGACCGTTCGCAATTTTAGTGACGAGAACACACCTGTGAGGACCTGCTGAGAGCCTCCAAGAACTCTTCAACATCCTGGAAGGAGTTGCCGCCCTCCAGGCGGTCAAAGACCATTTCCATCAGGTGCGCGTTGTTCAGCGCTCCGGAGTGTAGTGTCAGCTGAGCAACTTGAGAAGCGCTCAGAAGGTCCAAAGACTCAAACTGGAGGGGGGAGAAAACAACAGTGTTGTTTTTTTTTTTTTTGGACAAATAACATGGCTGCCCACAGCAGTCGCGGGAGCAATTGTTTAGCACGGCAGGCTCCTTACGCTGTCGAAGCCTGTGTTGAGCTCACGCAGATCTTTGTAATCCACGTAGATGGAGAATTTGCCAAAGCTCTCCTCAAGCCAAGCACTGAGGCTGCTGGTGCTGGATCCACAGGTTGAGCCTGCAGCAGTGATGCACAGAAATGACTCATTAAGACACAAATTCATTCGCCGCCGCAGAGCAGCGCTGCCCTTCAGCGGGCAATACAAACAAAGCGCCACCCTCACTGAACTTACTCCACGGGTGGTGCTGCTTCAGATAGCCCAGCATGACTTGGGTGAGCTCTTGCTGTCTCAGCGAAGTAATCTGGCCAAAGACGCTGCTCAGAGCCCCAACGCTACAGTGGAAAGACCAAAAGAAATGGTAAGGATGCTGTAGAAAATGTCCTCTCGCCCTCTTTGAGAGTGCTGTAATACAGGTGTCACAGAGCTGTCTGGCATTTGCGGAGCGCTACGTACATGACGTGGTATGCGTTGCAGTCTGTGTTTGCTGTTACTGTCTGGAGCATCTCTGCAGTCAAGCTGGGGAGGAGAGGAACCAGTTTCACCGTGAACCAGGAAACCCAGTCGTAGCTCAGGAAGTCGGCAAAATGAAGACTGATGATGGTGAAGGTTCGATTCATCATGATGTCCCTAACCACAGGATTGATGTCCAAATCCTAGACGAAATGACAAGCAAAAATCCATCTTCACATTTCAAATCATGCCACAACTATCCTTTGAGTGCGAATTATTCCACACAACAGACCGTTCGCAATTTTAGTGACGAGAACACACCTGTGAGGACCTGCTGAGAGCCTCCAAGAACTCTTCAACATCCTGGAAGGAGTTGCCGCCCTCCAGGCGGTCAAAGACCATTTCCATCAGGTGCGCGTTGTTCAGCGCTCCGGAGTGTAGTGTCAGCTGAGCAACTTGAGAAGCGCTCAGAAGGTCCAAAGACTCGAACTGGAGGGGGGAGAAAACAACAGTGTTTTTTTTTGTTTTTTTTGGACAAATAACATGGCTGCCCACAGCAGTCACAGGAGCAATTGTTTAGCACGGCAGGCTCCTTACGCTGTCGAAGCCTGTGTTGAGCTCACGCAGATCTTTGTAATCCACGTAGATGGAGAATTTGCCAAAGCTCTCCTCAAGCCAAGCACTGAGGCTGCTGGTGCTGGATCCACAGGTTGAGCCTGCAGCAGTGATGCACAGAAATGACTCATTAAGACACAAATTCATTCGCCGCCGCAGAGCAGCGCTGCCCTTCAGCGGGCAATACAAACAAAGCGCCACCCTCACTGAACTTACTCCACGGGTGGTGCTGCTTCAGGTAGCCCAGCATGACTTGGGTGAGCTCTTGCTGTCTCAGCGAAGTCATCTGGCCAAAGACGCTGCTCAGAGCCCCAACGCTACAGTGGAAAGACCAAAAGAAATGGTAAGGATGCTGTAGAAAATGTCCTCTCGCCCTCTTTGAGAGTGCTGTAATACAGGTGTCACAGAGCTGTCTGGCATTTGCGGAGCGCTACGTACATGACGTGGTATGCGTTGCAGTCTGTGTTTGCTGTTACTGTCTGGAGCATCTCTGCAGTCAAGCTGGGGAGGAGAGGAACCAGTTTCACCGTGAACCAGGAAACCCAGTCGTAGCTCAGGAAGTCGGCAAAATGAAGACTGATGATGGTGAAGGTTCGATTCATCATGATGTCCCTAACCACAGGATTGATGTCCAAATCCTAGACGAAATGACAAACAAAAATCCATCTTCACATTTCAAATCATGCCACAACTATCCTTTGAGTGCGAATTATTCCACACAACAGACCGTTCGCAATTTTAGTGACGAGAACACACCTGTGAGGACCTGCTGAGAGCCTCCAAGAACTCTTCAACATCCTGGAAGGAGTTGCCGCCCTCCAGGCGGTCAAAGACCATTTCCATCAGGTGCGCGTTGTTCAGCGCTCCGGAGTGTAGTGTCAGCTGAGCAACTTGAGAAGCGCTCAGAAGGTCCAAAGACTCGAACTGGAGGGGGGAGAAAACAACAGTGTTGTTTTTTTTTTTTTTTGGACAAATAACATGGCTGCCCACAGCAGTCGCGGGAGCAATTGTTTAGCACGGCAGGCTCCTTACGCTGTCGAAGCCTGTGTTGAGGTCACGCAGGTCTTTGTAATCCACGTAGATGGAGAATTTGCCAAAGCTCTCATCAAGCCAAGCACTGAGGCTGCTGGTGCTGGATCCACAGGTTGAGCCTGCAGCAGTGATGCACAGAAATGACTCATTAAGACACAAATTCATTCGCCGCCGCAGAGCAGCGCTGCCCTTCAGCGGGCAATACAAACAAAGCGCCACCCTCACTGAACTTACTCCACGGGTGGTGCTGCTTCAGGTAGCCCAGCATGACTTGGGTGAGCTCTTGCTGTCTCAGCGAAGTCATCTGGCCAAAGACGCTGCTCAGAGCCCCAACGCTACAGTGAAAAGACCAAAAGAAATGGTAAGGATGCCGTAGAAAATGTCCTCTCGCCCTCTTTGAGAGTGCTGTAATACAGGTGTCACAGAGCTGTCTGGCATTTGCGGAGCGCTACGTACATGACATGGTATGCGTTGCAGTCTGTGTTTGCTATTACTGTCTGGAGCATCTCTGCAGTCAAGCTGGGGAGGAGAGGAACCAGTTTCACCGTAAACCAGGAAACCCAGTCGTAGCTCAGGAAGTCGGCAAAATGAAGACTGATGATGGTGAAGGTTCGATTCATCATGATGTCCCTAACCACAGGATTGATGTCCAAATCCTAGACGAAATTACAAACAAAAATCCATCTTCACATTTCAAATCATGCCACAACTATCCTTTGAGTGCGAATTATTCCACACAACAGACCGTTCGCAATTTTAGTGACGAGAACACACCTGTGAGGACCTGCTGAGAGCCTCCAAGAACTCTTCAACATCCTGGAAGGAGTTGCCGCCCTCCAGGCGGTCACAGACCATTTCCATCAGGTGCGCGTTGTTCAGCGCTCCGGAGTGTAGTGTCAGCTGAGCAACTTGAGAAGCGCTCAGAAGGTCCAAAGACTCAAACTGGAGGGGGGAGAAAACAATAGTGTTGTTTATTTTTTTTTTTGGACAAATAACATGGCTGCCCACAGCAGTCGCGGGAGCAATTGTTTAGCACGGCAGGCTCCTTACGCTGTCGAAGCCTGTGTTGAGGTCACGCAGGTCTTTGTAATCCAAGTAGATGGAGAATTTGCCAAAGCTCTCCTCAAGCCAAGCACTGAGGCTGCTGGTGCTGGATCCACAGGTTGAGCCTGCAGCAGTGATGCACAGAAATGACTCATTAAGACACAAATTCATTCGCCGCCGCAGAGCAGCACTGCCCTTCAGCGGGCAATACAAACAAAGCGCCACCCTCACTGAACTTACTCCACGGGTGGTGCTGCTTCAGGTAGCCCAGCATGACTTGGGTGAGCTCTTGCTGTCTCAGCGAAGTCATCTGGCCAAAGACGCTGCTCAGAGCCCCAACGCTACAGTGGAAATACCAAAAGAAATGGTAAGGATGCCGTAGAAAATGTCCTCTCGCCCTCTTTGAGAGTGCTGTAATACAGGTGTCACAGAGCTGTCTGGCATTTACGGAGCGCTACGTACATGACGTGGTATGCGTTGCAGTCTGTGTTTGCTGTTACTGTCTGGAGCATCTCTGCAGTCAAGCTGGGGAGGAGAGGAACCAGTTTCACCGTGAACCAGGAACCCCAGTCGTAGCTCAGGAAGTCGGCAAAATGAAGACTGATGATGGTGAAGGTTCGATTCATCATGATGTCCCTAACCACAGGATTGATGTCCAAATCCTAGACGAATTGACAAGCAAAAATACATCTTCACATTTCAAATCATGCCACAACTATCCTTTGAGTGCGAATTATTCCACACAACAGACCGTTCGCAATTTTAGTGACGAGAACACACCTGTGAGGACCTGCTGAGAGCCTCCAAGAACTCTTCAACATCCTGGAAGGAGTTGCCGCCCTCCAGGCGGTCAAAGACCATTTCCATCAGGTGCGCGTTGTTCAGCGCTCCGGAGTGTAGTGTCAGCTGAGCAACTTGAGAAGCGCTCAGAAGGTCCAAAGACTCGAACTGGAGGGGGGAGAAAACAACAGTGTTTTTTTTGTTTTTTTTTTGGAGAAATAACATGGCTGCCCACAGCAGTCACGGGAGCAATTGTTTAGCACGGCAGGCTCCTTACGCTGTCGAAGCCTGTGTTGAGCTCACGCAGATCTTTGTAATCCACGTAGATGGAGAATTTGCCAAAGCTCTCCTCAAGCCAAGCACTGAGGCTGCTGGTGCTGGATCCACAGGTTGAGCCTGCAGCAGTGATGCACAGAAATGACTCATTAAGACACAAATTCATTCGCCGCCGCAGAGCAGCGCTGCCCTTCAGCGGGCAATACAAACAAAGCGCCACCCTCACTGAACTTACTCCACGGGTGGTGCTGCTTCAGGTAGCCCAGCATGACTTGGGTGAGCTCTTGCTGTCTCAGCGAAGTCATCTGGCCAAAGACGCTGCTCAGAGCCCCAACGCTACAGTGGAAAGACCAAAAGAAATGGTAAGGATGCTGCAGAAAATGTCCTCTCGCCCTCTTTGAGAGTGCTGTAATACAGATGTCACAGAGCTGTCTGGCATTTACGGAGCGCTACGTACATGACGTGGTATGCGTTGCAGTCTGTGTTTGCTGTTACTGTCTGGAGCATCTCTGCAGTCAAGCTGGGGAGGAGAGGAACCAGTTTCACCGTGAACCAGGAAACCCAGTCGTAGCTCAGGAAGTCGGCAAAATGAAGACTGATGATGGTGAAGGTTCGATTCATCATGATGTCCCTAACCACAGGATTGATGTCCAAATCCTAGACGAAATGACAAACAAAAATCCATCTTCACATTTCAAATCATGCCACAACTATCCTTTGAGTGCGAAGTATTCCACACAACAGACCGTTCGCAATTTTAGTGACGAGAACACACCTGTGAGGACCTGCTGAGAGCCTCCAAGAACTCTTCAACATCCTGGAAGGAGTTGCCGCCCTCCAGGCGGTCAAAGACCATTTCCATCAGGTGCGCGTGGTTCAGCGCTCCGGAGTGTAGTGTCAGCTGAGCAACTTGAGAAGCGCTCAGAAGGTCCAAAGACTCGAACTGGAGGGGGGAGAAAACAACAGTGTTGTTTTTTTTTTTTTTTGGACAAATAACATGGCTGCCCACAGCAGTCGCGGGAGCAATTGTTTAGCACGGCAGGCTCCTTACGCTGTCGAAGCCTGTGTTGAGGTCACGCAGGTCTTTGTAATCCACGTAGATGGAGAATTTGCCAAAGCTCTCATCAAGCCAAGCACTGAGGCTGCTGGTGCTGGATCCACAGGTTGAGCCTGCAGCAGTGATGCACAGAAATGACTCATTAAGACACAAATTCATTCGCCGCCGCAGAGCAGCGCTGCCCTTCAGCGGGCAATACAAACAAAGCACCACCCTCACTGAACTTACTCCACGGGTGGTGCTGCTTCAGGTAGCCCAGCATGACTTGGGTGAGCTCTTGCTGTCTCTGTTTTTAAGTCATCTGGGCCAAAGACGCTGCCTCAGAGCCCCACAGTGAAAAGCACTTCAAAAAGAAATGGTAAGGATGCCGAAAATGTCCCTCTCGGCCTCTTTTGAGAGTGCCGGTAAATACGGTGCGTCGGTGAGCTGTCTGGCACGGCGGAGCTTACGCATATGACGTGGTGGCGCGCTGCAGTCTGTGTTTGCTGTTACTGTCTGAGCATCTCTGCAGTCAAGCTGGGAGTAGAGGGAACCAGTTTCACCGCGGAACCAGGGAAACCCAGTCGAAGCTCAGGTGTCGCGTTCGAAGTTATTCGATGATGGTGAAGGTTCATCTATCATGATGTCCCTAACCACAGATTGATGTCCAAATCCTAGACGAAATGACAAGCAAAAATCCATCTTCACATTCTTTCAAATCATGCCACACCATCCCTTTTGAGTGCGTAATTATCTTCCATTACTAAACAGACCGCTCGCGAATTTTAGTGACGAACACACCTGTGAGGGGACTCCCGCTGAGAGCCTCCAAGAACTCTTCAACATCCTGGAAGGAGTTGCCGCTCTCCAGGCGGTCAAAGACCATTTCCATCAGGTGTGCGTTGTTCAGCGCTCCGGAGTGTAGTGGCAGCTGAGCAACTTGAGAAGCGCTCAGAAGGTCCAAAGACTCGAACTGGAGGGGGAGGAAATAACAGTAGTGTTTTTGGACAAATAAATACGGCTGCCCACAGCAGCCAAGCAGAAGCAATGAGCGAGCACCGCGCAGGCTCCTTACCCCGGTCGGTTCCGTGTTGAGCTCACGCGATCTCTTTGTAATCCACGTGATGGAGAATTTGCCAAAGCTCTCCCTCAAGCCGGGCACTGGTGGCTGCTGGTGCTGGATCCACAGGTTGAGCCCGCAGCAGTGATGCACACAGAAATGACTCATTAAGACATTAAATTCATTCGCCGCAGAGCAGCCGCTTCTTGCCCTTCAGCTGGCAATAATAAACAAAAGCCACCCTCACTGAACTTTTACCCACGGGTGGTGCTGCGTTTCAGATAGCCGCCCAGCATGGACTTTGGGTGAGCCTTTGCTGTCCTTCCAGCCGGGCTAATCTGGGCCAAAGACGCCGCTCAGAGCCCCAACGCTACAGTGGAAAGACCAAAAGAAACCGGTAGCGACGCGCTGTAGAAAATGTCCTCTCGCCCCTTTGAGAGTGCTGTAATACAGGTGTCATACGTCTGGCATTTGCGAGCGTACGCATATTGACGTGGTATAAGCAAGCAGTCTGTGTTTGCTGTTAATGTCTGGAGACTTGCAGTCAAGCTGGGAGGAGAGGAAACCAGTTTCACCGTGGAACCAGGGAAACCCAGTCAGCTCAGGAAGTCGGCAAAATGAAGATCGACTGATGATGGTGGAAGGTTCGGATTCATCATGATGTCCCTAACTGGCTGGTGGATTGACGTCCAAATCCTAGACGTAAAATGACAAGCAAAAATCCATCTTCACATTTCAAATCATGCCACAACTATCCTTTGAGTGCGAATTATTCCACCCAACAGACCGTTCGCAATTTTAGTGACGAGAACACACCTGTGAGGACCTGCTGAGAGCCTCCAAGAACTCTTCAACATCCTGGAAGGAGTTGCCGCCCTCCAGGCGGTCAAAGACCATTTCCATCAGGTGCGCGTTGTTCAGCGCTCCGGAGTGTAGTGTCAGCTGAGCAACTTGAGAAGCGCTCAGAAGGTCCAAAGACTCAAACTGGAGGGGGGAGAAAACAACAGTGTTGTTTTTTTTTTTTTTGGACAAATAACATGGCTGCCCACAGCAGTCGCGGGAGCAATTGTTTAGCACGGCAGGCTCCTTACGCTGTCGAAGCCTGTGTTGAGCTCACGCAGATCTTTGTAATCCACGTAGATGGAGAATTTGCCAAAGCTCTCCTCAAGCCAAGCACTGAGGCTGCTGGTGCTGGATCCACAGGTTGAGCCTGCAGCAGTGATGCACAGAAATGACTCATTAAGACACAAATTCATTCGCCGCCGCAGAGCAGCGCTGCCCTTCAGCGGGCAATACAAACAAAGCGCCACCCTCACTGAACTTACTCCACGGGTGGTGCTGCTTCAGGTAGCCCAGCATGACTTGGGTGAGCTCTTGCTGTCTCAGCGAAATCATCTGGCCAAAGACGCTGCTCAGAGCCCCAACGCTAGAGTGAAAAGACCAAAAGAAATGGTAAGGATGCCGTAGAAAATGTCCTCTCGCCCTCTTTGGGAGTGCTGTAATACAGGTGTCACAGAGCTGTCTGGCATTTGCGGAGCGCTACGTACATGACGTGGTATGCGTTGCAGTCTGTGTTTGCTGTTACTGTCTGGAGCATCTCTGCAGTCCAGCTGGGGAGGAGAGGAACCAGTTTCACCGTGAACCAGGAAACCCAGTCGTAGCTCAGGAAGTCGGCAAAATGAAGACT
>VONZ01003492.1:0-20561 GCA_012976165.1 Labeo catla
TTTATGAATATCACATTTAGTTAGAGCCTCAGTGCATGAAACGCTTCGCTTAGGCCTTCTATGAACGCCAAAGGTGTTTTTATACATCTTGCCTCATGAAACGAACTCTTGCTCAGAAATGCTCTAAAACGTCTTTTCTCACTCAGAAAACGTTAGTATATGCAGTTTCATGAATAAGGCTGACCCATATTAAAAATCTTTCAGATGCATTAAAGGAATGTTATTTGCAATACAGAAAGAGACTTCTTGAAGTGTTAGAAGTTTTATGAATATCAAATTTAGTTAGAGCCTCAGTGCATGAAACGCTTCGTTTAGGCCTTCTATGAACGCCAAAAGTGTTTTTATACATCTTGCCTCATGAAACGAACTCTTGCTCAGAAATGCTCTAAAACGTCTTTTCTCACTCAGAAAACGTTAGTATATGCAGTTTCATGAATAAAGCTGAACCACATTAAAAAAGTTTCATGTACATGAAAGGAATGTCATTTGCAATACAGAAAGACACTTCTTGAAGTGTTAGAAGTTTTATGAATATCACATTTAGTTAGAGCCTCAGTGCATGAAACGCTTCGCTTAGGCCTTCTATGAACGCCAAAAGTGTTTTTATGCATCTTGCCTCATGCAACGAAATCTTGCTCAGAAATGCTCTAAAACGTCTTTTCTCACTCAGAAAACGTTAGTATATGCAGTTTCATGAATAAAGCTGACCCACGTTAAAAATGTTTCATATACATGAAAGGATTGTCATTTGCAATACAGAAAGACACTTCTTGAAGTGTTAGAGTTTATGAATATCACATTTTAAGTTTCCGGAGGCCTCAATTACATGGCAACCGTTTTAGGCCTTCTATGAGCATAAAAGTGTTTTTATGCATCTTGTCTCATGAAACGAAGTCTCTTACTCAGAAATGCATACAAAGCGTCTTTTCTCACTCAAAACTGTTAAGTATATACAGTTCATGAATAAAGCTGACCCACATTAAAAATGTTTCATATACATGAAAGTAATGTCATTTGCAATACAGAAAGACACTTCTTGAAGTGTAAGAAGATTTATGAATATCAAATTTAGTTAGAGCCTCAGTGCATGAAACGTTCATATAAGGCCTTCTAGGAACGCCAAAAGTGTTTTTGTGAATCTTGCCTCATGAAACGAACTCTTGCTCAGAAATGCTCTAAAACGTCTTTTCTCACTCAGAAAACGTTAGTATATGCAGTTTCATGAATAAGGCTGACCCACATCAAAAATGTTTCTTATACATGAAAGGAATGTTATTTGCAATACAGAAAGACACTTCTTGAAGTGTTAGAAGTTTATGAATATCACATTTCGTTAGAGCCTCAGTCCTTGAAATGCCCGTTTTGAAGCCTTCTATGAGCGTAAAAGTATTTTTCTGCATCTTGCCTCATACGGCAGAAATCTTGCTCGAAATGCTCTAAAACGTCTTTTCTCATTCAGAAAACGTTAGTATATGCAGTTTCATGAATAAGGCTGACCCATATTAAAAATATTTCAGATGCATTAAAGGAATGTTATTTGCAATACAGAAAGAGACTTCTTGAAGTGTTAGAAGTTTTATGAATATCACATTTAGTTAGAGCCTCAGTGCATGAAATGCTTCGTTTAGGCCTTCTATGAACGCCAAAAGTATTTTTCTGCATCTTGCCTCATGCAACGAAATCTTGCTCAGAAATGCTCTAAAACGTCTTTTCTCACTCAGAAAACGTTAGTTTATGCAGTTTCATGAATAAAGCTGACCCACGTTAAATATGTTTCATATACATGAAAGGAATGTCATTTGCAATACAGAAAGACACTTCTTGAAGTGTTAGAAGTTTTATGAATATCACATTTAGTTAGAGCCTCAGTGCATGAAACGCTTCGTTTAGGCCTTCTATGAACGCGAAAAGTGTTTTTATGCATCTTGCCTCATGAAACGAAGTCTTGCTCAGAAATGCTCTAAAACGTCTTTTCTCACTCAGAAAAGGTTAGCATATGCAGTTTTAATGAATAAAGCTGACCCACATTAAAAATATATCAGATGCATTAAAGGAATGTTATTGCAATGCAGGAAGACACTTCTTGAAGTGTTAGAAGATTTATGAATATCACATTTAGTTAAAGCTTCAGTGCATGAAACGCTCATATACGGCCTTCTAGGAACGCCAAAAGTGTTTTTATGCATCTTGTCTCATGAAACGAAGTCTTGCTCAGAAATGCTCTAAAACGTTTTTTCTCACTCAGAAAATGTTAGTATATGCAGTTTCATGAATAAAACTGACCCACATTAAAAAAGTTTCATATACATGAAAGGAATGTTATTTTCAATACAGAAAGACACTTCTTGATGTGTAAGAAGATTTATGAATATCACATTTAGTTAGAGCCCCAGTGCATGAAACGCTCATATAAGGCCCTCTAGGATCGCCAAAAGTGTTTTTATGCATCTTGCCTCATGCAACGAAATCTTGCTCAGAAATACTCTAAAACGTCTTTTCTCACTCAGAAAACGTTAGTATATGCAGTTTCATGAATAAAGCTGACCCACGTTAAAAATGTTTCATATACATGAAAGGAATGTCAATTGCAATACAGAAAGACACTTCTTGAAGTGTTAGAAGTTTTATGAATATCACATTTAGTTAGAGCCTCAGTGCATGAAACGCTTCGTTTAGGCCTTCTATGAACGCTTCAAGTATTTTTTATCTTGCCTCATGAAACTAAGTCTGCCTAGAAATACCTAAAACGCCTTTCTCAGTCAAAGTTAGCATATGCAGTTTCATGAATAAAGCTGACCCACATTAAAATAATATATCAGATGCATTAAAGGAATGTTATTGCAATGCAGGAAGACACTTCTTGATGTGTTAGAAGATTTATGAATATCACATTTAGTTAGAGCCTCAGTGCATGAAACGCTCATATAAAGCCTTCTAGGAACGCCAAAAGTGTTTTTATGCATCTTGTCTCATGAAACGAAGTCTTACTCAGAAATGCTCTAAAACGTCTTTTCTCACTCAGAAAACGTTAGTATATGCAGTTTCATGAATAAGGCTGACCCACATTAAAAATGTTTCATATACATGAAAGGAATGCAATTTGCAATACAGAAAGACACTTCTTGAAGTGTTAGAAGTTTTATGAATATCAAATTTAGTTAGAGCCTCAGTGCATGAAACGCTTCGTTTAGGCCTTCTAGGAACGCCAAAAGGGTTTTTATACATCTTGCCTCATGAAACGAAGTCTTGCTCAGAAATGCTCTAAAACGTCTTTTCTCACTCAGAAAACGTTAGTATATGCAGTTTCATGAATAAGGCTGACCCATATTAAAAATATTTCAGATGCATTAAAGGAATGTCATTTGCAATACAGAAAGACACTTCTTGATGTGTAAGAAGATTTATGAATACCACATTTAGTTAGAGCCTCAGTGTATGAAACGCTTATATAAGGCCTTCTAGGATCGCCAAAAGTGTTTTTATGCATCTTGCCTCATGAAATGAAGTCTTGCTCAGAAATGCTCTAAAACGTCTTTTCTCACTCAGAAAAGGTTAGCATATGCAGTTTCATGAATAAAGCTGACCCACATTAAAAATGTTTCATATACATAAAAGAAATGTCATTTGCAATACAGAAAGACACTTCTTGAAGTGTTAGAAGTTTTATGAATATCAAATTTAGTTAGAGCCTCAGTGCATGAAACGCTCATATAAGGCCTTCTAGGAACGCCAAACGTGTTTTTATGCATCTTGTCTCATGAAACGAAGTCTTACTCAGAAATGCTCTAAAAAGTCTTTTCTCACTCAGAAAATGTTAGTATATGCAGTTTCATGAATAAGGCTGACCCATATTAAAAATATTTCAGATGCATGAAAGGAATGTTATTTGCAATACAGAAAGAGACTTCTTGAAGTGTTAGAAGTTTTATGAATATCAAATGTAGTTAGAGCCTCAGTGCATGAAACGCTTCGTTTAGGCCTTCTATGAACGCCAAAAGTGTTTTTATGCATCTTGCCTCATGAAACGAACTCTTGCTCAGAAATGCTCTAAAAAGTCTTTTCTCACTCAGAAAACGTTAGTATATGCAGTTTCATGAATAAGGCTGACCCACATTAAAAATATTTCAGATGCATTAAAGGAATGTTATTTGCAATACAGTAAGACACTTCTTGATGTGTTAGAAGATTTATGAATATCACATTTAGTTAGAGCCTCAGTGCATGAAACGCTCATATAAGGCCTTCTAGGATCGTCAAAAGTTTTTTTATGCATCTTGCCTCATGCAACGAAATCTTGGTCAGAAATGCTCTAAAACGTCTTTTCTCACTCAGAAAACGTTAGCATATGCAGTTTCATGAATAAAGCTGACCCACATTAAAAATGTTTCATATACATAAAAGAAATGTTATTTGCAATACAGAAAGACACTTCTTAGCGAGAGTGTTAGAAGTTTAGATATCACATTTAGTTAGAGCCTCAGTGCATGAAACGCTCATATACGGCCTTCTAGGAACGCCAAAAGTGTTTTTATGCATCTTGTCTCATGAAACGAAGTCTTACTCAGAAATGCTCTAAAACGTCTTTTCTGACTCAGAAAATGTTAGTATATGCAGTTTCATGAATAAGGCTGACCCATATTAAAAATATTTCATATACATGAAAGGAATGTCATTTGCAATACAGAAAGACACTTCTTGAAGTGTTAGAAGTTTTATGAATATCACATTTAGTTAGAGCCTCAGTGCATGAAGCGCTTCGTTTAGGCCTTCTATGAACGCCAAAAGTGTTTTTATGCATCTTGCACCTCATCTAGTGAAATCTTGCTCAGAAATGCTCCTAGTCTTTTCTCACTCAGAAAACGTTAGTATATACAGTTTTCATGAAGATAAAGCTGACCCACGTTAAAAGAAATGTTTCATATGCATAGAAGAATGTCATTTGCAATACAGAAAGACGCTAGCAGAGTGTTAGAAGTTTATAAAGATATCACATTTAGTTGGGCCTCATGAAGGAACGCCATTGCCAAAGGTAAGGGTGTTAATTCTATTTAAAAAAATGGTATTCTAACCCCAGCACAATGTATATTTAGAAAGTAATTTTACGTCATTTGTGTTAAATAGATTGCCTGGTATAAAGATGGCAAGCGCATTAAGCATGGAGGCCGCTATCAGATGGAGGTTCTACAAGATGGTAGAGCTAGTCTGCGCCTACCTGTTGTGCTGCCAGAAGATGAGGGCATCTATACCGCATTTGCTAGCAATATGAAGGGCAATGCTGTCAGTTCCGGAAAGCTCTATGTGGAGTCCACAGCAGCTGCTCAGCCTTACTACCCACAGGCCGAAGCTGTGAGGAGAGTCCAGTGAGTTGCCTTTGCTTTACTAAGCTTCTTCTCTGTATTCGCTGTGTTATGACTAGATGTAAGGTTGTTCACATTTACACTGCTAATGTTTTAGGTCTACGTCTCCAATGTCTGCTCGCTCAACTAGTTACTCCCCTGGACGTTCTCCTGCTCGCTCTGTTAGCCGTTCTCCTGCTCGTAGACTTGATGACACTGATGAAAGTCAACTGGAGAGGCTATATAAGCCTGTCTTTGTACAGAAGCCATCATCCTTCAGGTGTTCTGAAGGACAGACTGCAAGGTTTGACTTAAAAGTAGTTGGAAGACCTATGCCCGACACTTACTGGTTCCACAATGGTAAGTGTTTTTTTTTATACCACTTGAAATTACTACTTTTATTTGAGCAATGGCATATTAAATTGGTCAAATTTAATTGGTTTCTTTCTTGCTTGTTGAAAATGGAGCTAAAACTTTTTTTGTTTTTAATTATCTTTACCAAAGGACAACAAGTGGTCAATGACTACACCCACAAGATTGTGGTAAAGGAGGATGGAACTCAGTCAATGATTGTGGTTCCTGCCATGCCTCAGGACTCTGGAGAGTGGACGGTTGTTGCTCAGAATAGAGCTGGAAAGACAACAGTTTCTATGACTCTTACCGTGGAAGGTAAACCATTTGTTTTTGTTTTAAAAGCTATGTTATATCTAGACTTGGTGGTGTGGCCCATTGTGTAAACTCATGGCTTACGTGTTACAGCAAAGGAAAATTTGGTCCGACCCCAGTTCATTGAAAAGCTGAAGAATATCAGTGTTAAGGAAGGAAGTTTGGTTGAGTTGGCAGTAAAAGCCATTGGAAACCCCCTCCCTGACATTGTCTGGCTGAAAAACAGTGACATCATCTCTCCACATAAATACCCTCACATCAAGTAAGTGACTTGCTTTACAAATTTTTGCCTAATTATGGTCTGTTTTGTGATACTAAATTATGTTAAATGCAAAATTTGTATTGCAGAATTGAGGGTACCAAAGGACAGGCACATTTCCAGATTCCTCAGACTACTGGCACTGACAGTGCATGGTACACAGCCACAGCCATTAACAAAGCTGGCAGAGATACCACTCGCTGCAGAGTGAATGTAGAGGTTGAGTTCACCGAACCTGAACCAGAAAGAAGACTCATCATTCCCAAAGGAACATATAAGGCTAAAGACGTTGCTCCACCAGAGATCGAACCACTGCATCTTCGCTATGGTCAGGAACAGTGGGAAGAGGGTGACCTCTATGACAAGGAAAAACAACAGAAGCCACACTTTAAAAAGAAGCTTACTTCAGTCAGGATGAAGCGATTTGGACCTGTGCACTTTGAGTGCAGGTTGACCCCTATTGGTGACCCAAATATGGTTGTTGAGTGGCTCCATGATGGCAAGCCGCTGGAAGCTGCTAACAGACTGCGTATGATCAATGAGTTTGGCTATTGCAGTCTTGATTATGAAGTTGCTTATTCCAGAGATAGTGGCGTCATTACTTGCAGAGCTACCAACAAATTTGGTGCTGACCACACTTCGGCTACACTAATTGTGAAGGATGAGAAGAGTCTAGTGGAGGAAAGCCAGTTGCCAGAGGGTAAAAAAGTACAGAGAATAGATGAAATTGAGCGAATTGCCCATGAGGGCGCCCCTTCAGGAGTAACTGGAGATGACATGACAGAGAAGACCAAGCCAGAGATTGTCTTGCTCCCAGAACCCATCAAAGTATTTGAGAGTGAAACAGCCAAATATCGTTGTAGAGTGACTGGTTACCCCACTCCCAAAGTCAACTGGTACCTCAATGGACAGCTCATTCGCAAGAGCAAACGATTTAGACTACACTATGATGGCATTCACTATTTGGAAATCACTGACTGTAAGTCCTATGACTCTGGGGAAGTCAAAGTATTGGCTGAGAACCCAGAAGGTACAGCTGAGTATGTTGTCAAGCTGGAAATCCAACAGAAGGAAGACTTCCGGTCAATCTTGCGCCGTGCTCCTGAGAAGGCTCCGGAGGCACCTGGCCCTGAACCTGGCAGAGTCTCTTTTGATGTTGTGAAGGTCGATAAACCCGCAGAGACTACACAAGCGAAAGAGGTTGTCAGACTGAGGAGGGCTGAGAGAGTTGTTCATGAAAGATCCACAGAAGAGACAGAAGAGCTGCGAAGCAAGTTTAAACGCAGGACTGAAGAGGGCTATTATGAAGCCATATCCTCAGTCGAGTTGAAGTCTCGCAAGAAGGATGAATCTTATGAAGGAATGCTGAAGAAGAGAAAAGAAGAACTTCTTCACTGGACCAAAGAGGTGCCCGAGTCAGAAAAGAAGAAAGAGGAGGAGGAAGGCAAACTTAAAATTCCTACAATCAGGCCTGAGAAGATTACTCTCTCTCCAAGCATGGAGGCTCCAAAGATTTTGGAAAGAATTCAGAGCCAGACAGTGTCTCTGTCTGAGGAAGTTCGCTTCCGTTGTAGAGTTGTTGGTAAACCAGATCCAGAGTGCCAGTGGTTCAAAAACGGCATTTTGCTTGAGAAATCAGATCGTATTTATTGGTATTGGCCTGAGGACCATGTCTGTGAATTAGTAATCAGAGATGTCTTAGCTGAGGACTCTGCTAGCATCATGGTCAAAGCCATTAACATTGCTGGTGAGGCCTCAAGCCATGCTTTCTTGTTGGTGCAAGGTATGTATTGTCATTTATAAATCAGTGTTACTCTAATGACCATTGTCCATGTCGAAGTTCCTTCATCTAATAAATTCTCTTTGGGGTTTTTGCAGCCAAGCAGCTTGTATCTTTTACCCAGACGCTGGAGGATGCCTACGCTAAAGAGAAAGACACAATGGTAACCTTTGAATGTGAGACAAACGAGCCATTTGTCAAAGTCAAATGGATGAAGAACAATGCTGAAATTTTCTCTGGAGACAAATACAGGATGCACTCTGACAGAAAGGTGCACTTCCTATCTGTGCTGATAATCGACATGCACGATGATGCAGAGTACACTTGTGCTTTAGCTGATGAAGACCACATAAGAACCACTGCCAGACTTCATGTTGAAGGTTAGCTTACACTTAACTACTTTGTTGCTTTTTTATTTCACATTTACATCGTTGCATATTTGGTCAAACATCTAATTTGGTCTACAGGTGCACCATTGGAAATTATTAAGAATCTGGAGAGTGTTGAAGTGCCTGAGACATACACTGGAGAGTTTGAATGTGAACTGTCTCGTGAAGATGCCGAGGGCACCTGGTACTTTGAGAATAAAGAAATTACGCCAAGCCTTAAATATGTTGTGTCCTCTCGTCGTGGCCGACACACCCTGTCTGTAAAAGACGTTAGGAAGGAGGACCAAGGCAAATACACTTTTAAAGTGGGTGATCTGAAAACAAGTGCCTCACTGAAGATGAAATGTAAGTTAAATTTTTATCTAATGTATATATTATTATGCATATTATTTTAAAAAAATGAAATAGGAACTTTAAAGATAATATGCAAATAATTGTATACTTTGGTTTTATTTCAGTGCGTCCTGTAACTCTGATGCAAGGCCTCTCTGATCTGACAATTTGTGAGGGTGATATCGCCCAGTTGGAGGTGCGATTCTCTCAGGAAAATGTGGAGGGAACATGGATGAAAAATGGCCTGCCCATCTCTGCCACAGACAGAATTCACATCGTCATTGACAAGCTTGTCCACAAACTTCTGGTTGAGAATGTCAACAGGGATGATGCAGGAATCTATTCATTTGTTGTTCCTATTCAAGACATTTCTACATCTGGAAAACTTACTGTCCAAAGTAAGTTGGTTTTTGGTGCTGATGCATAGACTTTGAAAACTGAAATACCATAAGAGAATGCAGAAATGTAACTTTTTTACTCTCTTCACAGCAATTGAAATCATATCACCTCTAAAGGATGTCCATTCTATTGAGGGTACGAAGGCAGTACTAGAAACTAAAATCTCTGCCTCTGATGTTGCTTCTGTGAAATGGTACCAGAATGACAAGCTCCTTGTGGCTAGTGAGAGAATCCAGATGGTTGCCAAAGGGACCAAACAGAGACTAGTTTTGAATAGGTCCTTCGCTTCCGATGAAGGACACTATAAGTTGGTTGTCGGCAGAGTGGAAACAGCTTGTAAACTGACTATTGAGAGTGAGTATTTCTTTTAATGAACCAAAGAAATAAAATTGTTATGGGTTTCCATTATTAACAAACATATTTATGTCATACAGAGGTCAACATCGTCAAGCACATGCAGGACTGTGTGTGCACTGAAACTCAGAATGTCACCTTTGAAGTAGAATTATCCCACGCTGGTATAGATGCCTATTGGACCTTTAAGAATCAGGCTCTTAAGGCTGGACCCAAATACAAAATTGAGTCCAAAGGGAAGCATTATAGCCTGACCGTCATCAACGCTATGAAAGATGAAGAGGGCCAGTATACATTTGCAGCAGGCGAAAAGAAATCCAGTGCAAAACTAACTGTATCAGGTATGATTTTTGTCATTTGTCAAATTTCTGTAAAGTTGATGCACAGATGTTGCCTCACGGTTATGTTTTTCTCTCACTAGGTGGAGCTATAAACAGACCACTCCATGATGTGACTGTAGCAGAGTCCCAAACTGCTGTTCTGGAGTGTGAGGTTGCCAACCCCGACTCTGAAGGCAAGTGGCTTAAGGATGGCCACTCTGTTAACTTTAGTGACAATGTCAGGAGTGAGGATATAGGTGCAGTCCGCCGACTTGTCTTTGTTATCACAAGACCACAAGATATTGGGGAGTACACCTATCAAGTAGCAAACTCCAAGACGTCTGCCAACCTAAGGGTTGAAGGTACTTTTGCTATCATGTTTGGAAGCCAGAATTCCTTTTCCATACTGAACATATGTAACTGATTGCAATTGTGTCTTTCACAGCTGTGAAGATCAAGAAAACACTGAAGAACCTAACAGTCACCGAAACCCAAGAGGCAGTGTTTAGTCTTGAACTTACTCATTTAGATGTGAAAGGATCCCAGTGGATCAAGAATGGAGTAGAAATTGTACCTAGTGACAAATATGAGATTACAGTAGATGGATTGGTTCACACCTTAAAGATCAAGAACTGCAACTCTCAAGATGAATCAGTCTATGGATTCAAACTGGGAAAACTCTCTGCTAATGCCAGACTGAATGTTGAAAGTAAGTTTATTGTTTGCCAAAATCAATGACAGTTTTCATTTAGCAGAGAAAAGGAAACTCTAATATGCTATGTAATTCTCTTGCAGCTATTAAGATTGTGAAGAAGCCAAAGGATGTGACTTCCCTGGTCAATGGAACTGCCTCTTTTGAGCTGAGTTTATCCCATGATAACATACCTGTTAAATGGATGTTCAAAAACCAAGAGCTGAAACCTAGTGCCAATATTCAAATAATGTCTGAAAGAAAAGCACATAAGCTGGTCATTCAAAATGTTGATGAAAGCACTGATGGAGAGTACACAGCTGTAGTTGGACATTTACAATGCAGCGCATATTTACATGTTGAATGTAAGTATCAATTTAAAGATGTCCCCAACCAAAACTTGTCTATTGTCTTAAATACACTGCTAACTCCATATAATGACTATTTCAGCTTTGAGAGTCACAAAGCCCCTGAAGAACATTGAGATTCCAGAGACCCATGTGGCTACATTTGAATGTGAAGTTTCACATTTCAATGTTCCATCCACCTGGTTGAAAAATGGAGTTGAGATTGAGATGAGTGAGAAGTTTAGGATTGTGGTGCAGGGCAAACTGCATCAGCTGAAGATCATGAATACCAGCAGGAATGATTCTGCAGAATACACTTTTGTATGTGGAAATGACAGAGTCTCTGCCACCCTGACAGTTAACCGTAAGTAAATTTTGGTGTTATTTGTTTATGGCAGATGTGTATTTAATAAATAAATAATGGCAGAATTCAGTCAATAAATGTTTCTTCCCTCTCCTTCAGCTGTCCTCATCACATCTATGCTCAAAGACCTGAATGCACAAGAGAAGGACACCATCACATTTGAGGTGACCGTCAACTATGAAGGCATCACCTACAAATGGCTAAAGAATGGTGTAGAAATACGATCCAGCGATAGATGCCAAACTCGCACCAAACAGTTCACTCACTCGCTCACTATCCGAAATGTTCACTTTGGGGATGTTGGAGAGTACAAATTTGTGGCTGGATCTGCTGAAACTGGGTAAGAATTGATTTTTAACCATCTCTAACCTATTCAAATTTTTATTTATTTATTTTTTAATTTAAGGCCTAATAATATATATATATATTTTTTAATTAATTTCCAGATCAGTTATATATGGAAGCCCGTTTCTGCCACAGAAAAAAATAAAATAAAAAGGTAGTTGCACTTTTTATCTCACAATTCTGACTTTTTTCACACAATTGCGAAATTGCGAAGTTTATTTTTCACAATTCTGACTTCATAAGTCACAATTGCAAGTTTACATCTTGCGATTCTGGCTTTTTTTTTTCAGAATTTTGAGATATAAACTCGCAGTTATGACTTATAAAGTCAAAATTGTGAGAAATAAACTTGGAAATCTGAGAAATAAAGTCAGAATTGCATGATATAAACTGGCAATTGCTAGTTATAAAGTCACAATTCTGAGAAATAAAGTCAGAACAGCAAGATATGAACTCACAATTGTGACTTTTTTCCTCAGAATTTTATATCTCGCAATTCTGACTTTATAACATGCAATTGTGAGTTAAGTCAGAATTGTGAGATATAAACTTGCAACTCTGAGAACATTTCAGTCTTTTCCTCCTCAAAATTGGACTTTATAATTCGCAGTTGTGAGTTTATATCTCACAATTCTGAAACAAAGTCAGAATTGTGTGATATAAACTTGGAAATCTGAGAAAAAAAGTCAGAATTTTATTATAAAATGGCAATTGCTAGTGAAAAGGTCACATTTCTGAGAAATAAAGTCAGAACTGCGAAATGTGAACTCACAATTGTGACTTTTTTTTCTTAGAATTGCAAGATATAAACTCCCAGTCGCAAGTTATAAAGTCAGAATTGCAAGTTACAAACTTGCATTTTTGAGAAAAAAAGTCAGAATTGCAAGATTTAAACTTGATGCAAGATTTAAACAATGAAGTCAGAATTGTGTGATTTTAAACTATGTGTGTGATTTAAATTATGAGTTATAAAGTCAGAATTGTGAGTTTATATCAGATAATTCTGACTTTATAACTCGCAGGTGCAAGTTTATATCTCAATTCGGAGAAAAAAAAAGTCAGAATTGTAAGATTAGAAAGTCGCATTTTTAAGAAAAAATCAGAATTGCGAATTTGTATCTTGCAATTCGGACACTTTCTCGTAATTGTGAGTTTGTCACCCAATTTTGAGAAAAAAAGTCAAAAAGCTGAGTTTATAACTCACAATTCTGACTTTATAACTCACAATTGCAAGTTTATATCTCTCAATTCTGAGAAAACAAGTCAGAATTGCAAGATTTAAACTCGCAATTCTGAGAAATGAAGTCAGAATTGTGTGATTTAAATTCACAATTTCGAGTTAAGTCAGAATTGTGAGTTCATATCAGGTAATTCTTTATAACTCGCAGGTGCAAGTTTATATCTCAGTTCTGAGGAAAAAAAGTCAGAATTGTAAGATTGAAAAGTCGCATTTTTTAGAAAAAAGTCAGAATTGCGGATTTTTATCTTGCAATTCGGACACTTTTTCAGAATTACAAGTTTATATCTCACAATTCTGAGAAAAAAGTTAGAATTGTGAAATAAAAAGTCGCAATAAACTGTAATTTTTTTTTTATTCAGTGGCGGAAATGGGCTTCCATAGTTATTTGCCAAAACGCCCAGTTTATAGGGCCAGAAAATTACTATACATGCATTCTTTTTCTATAATTGACAAGCCATTGAAAAAAAAAGCCAAAGTTTGTTGTTTGTATTTTTTTTTTTAAACTGAAGTCATGCTTCAGCTATGGTCTGCTACTGTTATGTTTTCAATATAAAGATGCTCTTGAGTAATTGTCAGTTTGCCACAGCGACTACCTAGTGTCTTTGTTGACCAATGTACTTTATTTTAAAACAACTGTATTTAAAAATGAAGCAGTTATGTACCTTGTTGTATAATCTCTCCCAGGGCCAAACATTTACATGAGACTCTGTATGTCTTCAGCCTTTAACACTGAAAACCTGCTTTATATTGGGTGAACTTTTGCTGCATGGTACTGAATATTAAAATACCCACAAGTCTCAATGTGATGTCCTGCTTTTTCGCAGTTATCAAGCTCTGAGTATATCTGAACTCTATGCTAGTGCATTACTAAAACTTTTGCAACTGGAAATATCATTTTTGATGAAGTGGTTTTGTATTTTGGTTTTCTTTATGTACAAAAAACATTGTTATAGTGCTAAAGAGACAACTTGATAATGCAACCCAGTGGAACTGAAACGCATACCTGACAAAACTTTAAAATACTCTACAGTATGTGCATTTAATGAATGTGAACTGTCTCGGTGGTTCATATCTATACAAAGGCAGCTAATTTCTATTTTTTCAATGTATGATAATTCAGATGTTGCACATACATTTGACTGCAAAGTTTAATCCAGTTTTTTTGCAACAAGACATAACTATACTCACCAAATATGCAAACCTAGCTTTCAGGAACATAGCTCTGCAGCTTTGTGGTTTGGTTTATCTGACCCTTTAAAACAAAAGGAAAATATGTTCCTATTACTACATGTTTTCTATGAAATATAGAAAACAAAAAAGAATATAAAACATTGTGGGCTTTGTAATTGTGCTACTTATTTAAAACAGATGTTATCAAGCTTAAATTCCATTGTCCTTACTGTATTTTTCTGTGTGGAAGCTTAAGTCTTTGTACCTTTGCATTAATATTTGTTTATTGAATTGAATAAAAATGTTAAAAAGCATATTTGTTTGTATGATTTTTCTGTGCTCAAAACCATTTTGATTGAGAAGTTAGGTCTGTGCATTTAACTATTTTATAATTATAGAATCCATACATAGTGTAGTAATATTGCAAAGAATTGCAATGTGATTTCTTCAATGTGGAAGTACGTTTATAGACAAGACTTCCGGTTCATTATCTGCTATAGGGAAATAACAAGAAGAACAACGTGCAGTAAACGGTAAAACTGTTTGCACTAGTACAAACCAGAATGTTCATAATGAAGATAATACATTAAAATAATATGCTATTATTTCACAATTCGCAGAATCAAGCAACAAAACGAGCTGTTATGTACAGCTAAAAATAGCTGGACGCGGATGAGACCAGAAGCTAAAAACAAAATTTACACGTGGCGCTCTTACGAGGAAAAAAAGGTGGATAAAAAATTGATTCATAAAGAGAAAACTAAATATATTTGCTAACTGTAAGTCATATTTACAGAAACCATAGGATACAAAAATATAAATCTTTTATGCAGTTATTATTATTAGGTAAAGTTCTATGTACATAAAAGTAATCTGGATTATTAATTTTTATTTTAGCATTGACTAAGCAATACTATAGTGTTTGCTAGCTATTAGAAAACTAATATTCTTAAATTCACTACCAGTCAAAAGTTTTTGAACAGTAGGATTTTTAATGTTTTTTAAATAAAGATTGTTCTGCTCACCAAGCCTGCATTTATTCGATCCAAAATACAGCAAAAACAATAATATTATGAAATATTTTTACTTTTTAAATAGCTGCTTTCTATTTTAATATATTTAAAAAAGTAATTTATTCCTGTGATCAAAGCTAAAATTTCAGCATCATTATTCCAGTCTTCAGTGTCACGTGATCCTTCAGAAATCATTTTAATATGCTGATTTGCTGTTCAAAAACATTTTTATTATCAATATTTAAAACGGTTGAGTACATTTTTTCAGGATTCGTTGATGAATAGAAAAATCCAAAGTGACTGGAGTAATGATGCTACAAATTAGCTTTGAAATCACAGGAATAAATATTAGTATATTAAGTATATTAAAATAGAAAACCGTTATTTTAAATTGTAAAATATTTCAACATTTTACTGTTTTGCTGTACTTTTAAATAAATGCAGGCTTGGTGAGCAGAAAACATTAAAAATCTTTCTGTTCAAAAACTTTTGACTGGTAGTGTATGTTGATATCTTAGTGAAGTGACATCCTCTTCCTCTTTTCTTTTTTTATTTATATATTTTTTCATCTTTAGAACCTAAAATGTTATCTACGGTTTGTATAATTTGTAACATGTTTATTGTATATTATGGACATTTATCATGGTGCTGTTTATATTATGTGCGTGTATCTAACCTATAAAACTTTGGTTATTCCATCACATTCGTTTAAAAAACAGTAATTACCGTGTTTGTTGTCATATCCTGCGTTCTGCATCATTGTTTGTCTGTCTGAATTGATTTGAACTTGCGTGATGGCGTCACGCGGCGTCGCGCTCTCCCATAATGCAGCGGGCCGGAGGTTTTGATCCAGTGGAGTTCATGAGATCGGTGAGAGCGCTCGACGCAATGAGGCGGAGAGACACGACAACCGTCGAACCTTCATCTCCCAACTGAACACACACATACACCATTTCTCAAGCCAACAATCACATCAGAAACATGTGGTTCCGCCACTTCTCAATCCTCCCGAGAGGTCTGTGAGTTCCTGCAATCCATTAAGCCCTTGAATCCGGAGGATTTTTCCCCCGTCGGCCGATTCGCACCGAGCAGGCAATGACAACGGCCTCCGCAACCCCGCAGCAGATGAGAGACCGGCTGCTGCAGGCCATCGATAGCCAGAGCAATGTGAGTAACCCGCTCACTCTCCTGCGGACCGAAGCTCACTTTCCCCGACACGACACCGTTAGAGCCGCCTTTCGAGCCGCCAAACGCCGTAACGAGCGTCTGAATGTATGGCAGAGCAGATGTGGAGCTCCCATTAGCAGTCCGCTAACTGACGGGAGCCACATTTACCCTGTGCTACGCTTACCCTACGCTAACAAAACAACTGGACAGACGCGATATAACCCTGCTTTCAAACATAAGCATGCGTTGAGAGCTATCATAAAAGCAGCCACCTCGATTTAAGCTGCATGTTGCGATCAGACACAGATGACATGTTGTTGGAAGCCTGTTGTCCGCTAGCTGTTTCATGTCAAGCTATCTGCTATTAGGCTTTGGAGCAGATTTAAAGAATTCTCTGCTCGTTTGTCGCTTTTTGGATGTTTAACAGCATCTCAAATGCCGCTAGTGAACATTGTCTGTTGTTTCCCGCTTGTACACGACATATCTTGGCTAATATGAGCTCGGTATATGTGGTTAGCTGACACTGTGGCATTAGCAAAGCGCTAGCAGATGAATGCATGCTGAGAGCAGTGAGTTAGCTTGATTCTGTATCACCAAGAGAGATTAAACCTCTGTTGATGCCGTCAAACAGTCGTGGATTTGTGGTTTTGGCTGTCCTGGGTGTTTCTGAATATGTGTGAACTAACCTATGCACACAGCTGGTAGCTGTTCCGGCTACGTTGCTGTGCTAACTGGGGACGCAGACCTAACTAGAGCTAACCTGCTGGCTGACTGGAAAATGTGACAGCCACATTGAATGTTTTACTAGGCTAACAACACGCCATGAAAATGAGCAGCATGAGGGGAATAATCAGTGCTGAGGGTTTAGGAAATAAACAATCCGTGTAATTTCCGTCGCAGTAATTATTCCCAATTTGAAGGTTTGAGTTAGTCTGTCTTTACCGGAGATTTTATGGTAAGTAAACACTGGACGGGTTTGGTTCTGAGTGCATTTCATACACACTTTGACTACTTATGTATTCTTCTGGGTGTTGTTTGGCTATCCATACATCGTTTATTGCATTGTTAACTAGTCTCTTGGGGTTAAATTGGTAGGTTAAGGTCAGGAGAGTCAGAATGCTGCCTTGGAGTAAATAGAGGGTAAACCTGTTGTCTGTTGATTGAAGTGTTCAGTTTCTGCTTCCACAGATTTAAAAGTTGTTCAGACTTTTTCACACTCACTATGAGTGAGAGGTGAGCTGTCTGACACACCATATTGTAACTGATAACCTACAATTTATCACTTTTGTTTTAATGTTCTATGTCGGAGTGTGTGAAAACAATTTGTGCAAAGTGTCAGTGTGTTTTGGTTTGATTTCTTTATATTAGACACTAAGCAACTTTGTGATATTCTATATAGCTAAAGGCTGGAATACACTACATGTCTTTACAAAATTAGCACAGATTTTAAAACCTTAGGTGTCGTCATACTTGCTGACTTTGTAAATGGTTGCGTAATAAAATGGGTGTCATACACTAAGGCTGCATTTAAACTGCAGTTCTTAATGCCCAATTCCAATTTGTTGACTAGATCCAATATTTTTTTATGACTATCTTGCGTCGTCTTGGCGAAACAACCCAGGGTTAGATGTTCTGACAGGTTGGCAGGCTTGCAAAACAAAACCAGCCCTATTGCTGTTCAAAACTAGCCCAGTCACTTCTTTCTGAGGTTTTCTTCTCAGGCAGGGATCCCCCTCTGACAAAGTAGCGTGGGGAGAGATCCCTACAGCCTGTGGTAACAGTGTAAAAGTACCCTAATTGTGCAGGTTAACCACAGACTTTGGCAATATTGTGTATTGACCTGGAAAAGCGTCCACCTGAGTTGACGTCGTTCGCCAGCCTTTGCTTTTTCTATGATGGATGACTTGCGGCAATGTCCGATCTGTCCACTTACATGGAAGATTCATGTATCCGATTCATATCAGATTAAATTCCACATATGAATGAGACCTGAAGCCAATCTGAGAATATTGGAATTCATGTGCTTTTTACCTGCTTACAAATTCCTGGTTCATATCTGGTCTGTGCCACATGAGAGGGAAAATTGGAATTTGGTCACTTGAACCATATAATGTAAATGCAGCCTAAACAATTGAGTCGTTCCAAAACTCATCCAAAAACGTACCTCATTACTAGGATATGCATGACAAATGAAAACATTTGATATCCTTTGACTGGGTGGAATCATGGTAAAAAAAAAAATCAAATTCTGCACTTGTCATAAACTGTGTGAAATCTGTCAAAATCTGGACACTGACTGATTTTCAGCAACTAGCATTGACAGCAAATTGTAAAAAAATATGAGTGTATTCCAGCCTTACTTTGAACACTTCCTGCCTTTAGAAAATTATTCCAACATTCTTCTCTACCCATTATCTTGGACAACATTTGATAATATGTGTCATTCCAGGCTTGCATGTTAAACTGTCTGTCTTCCTGAACAGATCTGTAACATGGTTGCAGTTCTTGATGTTATCACCAATTTGGAGAAGTACCCTATCACCAAAGAAGCACTTGAGGTTGGTAAAGATGTACACTGATCTTCAGTAATAAAATATCAATATCAACTCTTTCCAGGTCCAAGGCACCACTATATTTTAAGCATGAATACTATCCTTTTAAGCTAAGCTTTTAAAAGCTCATTGTTTCCAGACTCGCAATTCCCCAGACAACAATATTTAAATAATTCACAAAAGATAAATCATTATCTGGCTAACTCAGATTTTGATTTGGAGATAGTTAAAATAATACAGCGCACCATGAGTATAAAGTTTACATCAGTTAAGTCAAAAGTTTACATACACCTTGCAGAATCTGCAAAATGTTAATTATTTTACCCAAGAGGGATCATACAAAATGCATTTTATTTTTTTTAATTTAGTACTGACCTTAAGTTATTTCACATAAAAGATGTTTACATATAGTCCACAAGAGAAAATAATAGTTGAATTTATAAAAATGACCCTGTTCAAATGTTTATATACACTTGATTCTTAATACTTTACCTGAATGATCCACAGCTGTTTTTTAAGTTATAGTTGTTCATGAGTCACTTGTTTGTCCTGAACAGTTAAACAGAATGAAGATGTGTACATTTTTCTTATTTTGCCTAAATATAATTTTTTTTTTTACTTTGTACTGAACTTCAGAAGATACTTGCATGTCTGCTGGGAAACAAAATAAGTTAAATTTACCCTGATCTTCAAATTCAATACGTTTCCATCCCCCAGCTCTTAATGTATTGTTTTTCCTTCTGGATCATCAGTGAGCATTTAAACTTTCTGTAATAGTTGCATGTGAGTCCCTCAGTTGTCCTGTGAAAAGATGGATCTCAAAATCATGCAGTCATTGTTGGAAAGGGTTCAAATACACAAAAATGCTGAAAAACCAAAGAATTTGTGGGACCTAAAGGATTTTTCTGCAGAACAACGGGCAGTTTAACTGTTAAGGTCAAACAAGGAGCTCATGAACAACTATCACTAAACAAAAAAAAACAGCTGTGGATCATTCAGATAACAACACAGTGTTAAGAATCAAGTGTATGTAAATTTTGAACAGGGTCATTTTTATAAACGCATTATTTTCTCTTGTGGACTATATGTAAACATCTTTTATGTGAAATAACTTAAGGTCAGTACTAAATTAAAAAAAATAAAATGCATTTTGTATGATCCCTCTTGGGTAAAATAATTAACATTTTGCAGATTCTGCAAAGTGTATGTAAACTTTTGTCTTCAACTGTATATTAGCACCGTTTGTTTGCTTTTGGGATCTGCACATTTGGACCTGGAACTGTTGCTTGATGTCAGACTTAACAACCAGATAATATCTTGTTTGTCATTACTCTTCATTAATACTGCATGGTATTAGTTTGACAGAAAATGCATTTTGTGAAGACTTGATATGACATTTCCTCTAAAATTTCTGCAGGAAACCCGCTTGGGAAAGCTGATTAATGATGTGAGAAAGAAAACAAAGGATGAGGACCTTGCCAAACGTGCCAAGAAACTCCTGCGGAACTGGCAGAAGCTGATCGAGCCCGGCCAAAGTGACACTCCGGCGAGAGGCGCGCCAAATGTCCCGGGTTCTGCCAATGGCGGTGCTCACCCTTGTCGGACAGACACGCCTCCGGCGGTCCCCCCTCCGAGTAAGGTTGCTCCCGAGCTCAAAACCAGGAATGACATCCATAACACGTACTCCCCAAAGGCAGAGAAATCCAGCAGCCGAAAGCGGCGGGGGGAGCAAAGGGATAGTCCGCACCTGCCGGCCAAAATGACAAAGACGTCCCTTTACGAGCCAGTGTATTCCTCTTCCCCACCATCAAATGGAATCAGGGGGAGCCCCGAGCC
>VONZ01003493.1:0-20546 GCA_012976165.1 Labeo catla
CTGACTTGACTTGACACTGGAGGATCAGGCATCACTTGATTTACCTTTGGTGTGGCAGAGATGATGGGATGAGATGGGGATGAGATGATTTTGGCTTGATGAAGCTCAGGCGTGGTAGCCATCTTGTGAACAGGCTTGGGGATGGCGGCCATCTTGTGGACTGGCTCTGGGATGGCGGCCATCTTGTGGACTGGCTCTGGGATGGCGGCCATCTTGTGGATTTGCTCTGGGATGGCGGCGATGACAGGTGCAGGCTCTGGATGGGCGGCCATGACAGGTGCAGACTCTGGACGGGTGGCCATGACAGGTGCAGACTCTGGAGCGGCAGGCATGGCGTGAGCAGGCCCTGGAGCGGCAGGCTTGGCGTGAGCAGGCCCTGGAGCGGCAGGCATGGCGTGAGCAGGTTTTGGCTTGACAGACTTGGCATGAGATGGCTCTGGCTTAGTAGATTTGACGAGTGCAGGCTGTGGCAGCGGCGTGGCGTGAAGCAGGCTGTGGCGGCGGCGTGACATGATAGGGCTCTGGCGGTACTTGAATAATCAGAACACAGCAGGCAGGCCTTGGCGGCAGGTGTGACGTGAGCAGGCTTTGGCTTAGTGATTACTGAAGGTTCACGGGGTCCCTCATCCACGATCCCTACAGTAAATGATGATCCCGCAAGCAACAAAGCATAGTCAATATACTGCTCTAAAGCCCAGTGAATTTTCCTCCCAGGTAACTGGGAGCGAATGGGTTCGTCTAACCCTTGACGAAAATATCCTTAAGTGCGACGTCATTAAATGCTACCAAATAACACAGTCCGCAAAAGTCCACAACATAATCTTCAACAGACCGATTACCTTGGCGGAGGCGGAAGAGGCATGATGCTGGGTCCATGGTTTGATCTGTGTCTCTGAAAGCCGCTGGATCTTTGGGAGGCGAAATATTCTGTAATGAGCAGGACTCATAGGAAGCGTGTAAGATCCAATTGCGAGCTTTTATTAACAGATCGTAGTCGAGACAGGCAGGGTCGATAACCAAACAAACAGTAATATCCAGGGCAAGGCAAGAGCGTAAATCCAATAAACAGGCAGAGTCCAAAACCAGAGAGAGCAGTCCGAAAAGTAACAAATAAACAAGGAAATGAAACCAGACAGAACTATGGCAAAATTGTGGCAAAAACAAAGACAAAACTATGATCATGAAACAAAACCGTGAAAAGACAAAAACAGGGCAAAGGAAACAGGGCAAAGGAAACAGGGAAAACCACTTGGTAGAGTCCACATGAGCAAAACAATACTTCGCGAAGTCAGCTTGAAAATGGCCTCCTTTTGTGGCCACCAAACAGGAAGTAACCAACGAAGCAGCAGAGGGAGCAGCAACAGTCAGTCAGTGGGTGAGGGCTCCCTCTGCTGGCGTGGCGTTACAGTAGCCCATTTTATTTAATTTCCAATTTAACTTAAATGACTTAACAGTGCTTTGTTCCATGTTTAAAAGTTAAAATAATCATACTGAATTAGGTTTCAAAAATGCGATCAGCATATAGGACAACAAAGATTTCTTTACTTGCTGATAATCTTTAAGCAAACATCGGGCTTGTCCAATTGTGTGACTATCATTATAATCAAGCATTATTATCAGGCACACTGCATATATAGCTGTCAGCAGACCACCATGTGGGGGCAGTTTCATTTTAATTTGATTGGGTTTCTGTCAAAAACAAACAGATGCCTTTTGCTTCTTGTGGAGAACAGGAAGGTTAACATTATCATACAGTGACCCCCAGCTAGGGATGTTATTGTTTTACAGATAATGTACTCACCCCATTGTCATCCAAGATGTTCATGTCTTTCTTTCTTCAGTCGTAAAGAAATTATGTTTTTTGAGGAAAACATTTCAGCATTTTTCTCCATATAATGGACTGATATGGTGCCCCGAGTTTGAACTTCCAAAATACAGTTTAAATGCAGCTTCAAACGATCACAAATGCGGTTGTAAACGATCCCAGCCGAGGAAGAAGGGTGTTATCTAGTGAAACGATCGGTTATTTTCATAAAAATAATACAATTACTCTTACTCTGCCTGGACTGTTTTTGTTCCTGTTCATGACAGTTAGTGTATGTCGAAAAACTCCCATCTCATGTTCTCCCTCAACTTCAAAATCGTCCTATATCACTGTTTTACCTTTTTTGTTAAGGGTGTTTGATCTTCTTTGCATGTTTTTTTGCATGTAGGATGATTTTGAAATGATTTTTGAAGTTGAGGGAGAAAATACGATCAGAGTTTTTCGACATACCCAAACTGTCTTGAACCAGAATACAGAAGACAAGACGAGCATTTAAGATTAAAAGGTATTTAAATTGTGTTTTTTTTAATGAAAATAACCAATCGTTATGCTAGATAAGACCCTTCTTCCTCGGCTGGGATCATTTACGACCGCATTTGAGATCGTTTGAAGCCTCATTTAAACTGCATTTTGGAAGTTCAAACGGGGCATCATATCAGTCCATTATATGGAGAAAAATGCTGAAATGTTTTCCTCAAAAAACATAATTTCTTTACAACTGAAGAAAGAAAGAACATCTTGAATGACAAAGGGGTGAGTACATTATCTATGAATTATTGTTTTGGAAATGGACTACTCCTTTAAGAACTGTTCACTGAAAGGTTTTTTGACAAACCAAAAATGGTTCTTCTATGGTATCACTGCAAACCCCAAAACCCCTTTGGAGCCTTTATTTATAAGAGTGTAATCAGAACATTACTGTCAGAGGAGAAGAAATCAGCTCAAAATCCAGCAGATTATTCTGTGGTGTGTACCCAGCATAAAGCAAACTTTGACCACAATTATGGTGGCATTGTGTGTGTGTGTGTGTGTGTGTGTGTGTTTCAGTTGATTCCATTCAAGGTTGTGGCTGAAGTCAGTTGAAGTTCTAGTGTTTCTCTTTGCTTCAATGATGCTGCTTTTTAACAGCAAGTGTTCATCACTAATGCACAATAATTAGTAATTAATTCATTCATTTTTAATTATCTCTAACTTTAAATCTTTGAAGACTTGGGATTTGACTTGAGACTTGCTTGTGACTTGAAAGAAATAACTTGGTTCCACCTCCGGTTAAATCCCACCTGTCACAAAAAAGAGAGTGACTTCTCTTATAAAACAGCCTTTTTTTATCTTACACTATAAAAATAGTTTAATCCAAAAGTATTGTTTAGTGTAAAACATGTTGAAGATTAGCAGATAGGCTGTCATTTCATTAAATGATAAGCCGTTTCTTGTAAAAAGCTGTTTATTCAGCGTTTCCACTGACATCCATTCAAAGAAAACAGCCTCTGTTGTCCTTTCCCATGTACTGCCAGACCGGAAGCGTTAGCTTTAGCCGTTATACTTTTGGACTGCACCATCTAGAGCAGTGGTGTCAAACTCAGTTCCTGAAGGGCCGCAGCCCTGCAGAGTTTTGTTCCAACCCTGCTCCAACACACATACTATGCAGTTTTCAATTACGCTGAAGGACTTGATTAGTTGGATCAGGTGTTTTTAATTCCTCCTGGAATCGAGGTTGACCCCTGGTCTAGAGTTTAATGCCACAACTTGGGATATGAGCAGTTAAATCTTTGTCTATATTGCATTTTAAAATAATATCAATCATATTACCAGGTTAATTCCTGGTTTCTGCAGGGAAATATGAGTTTGGAAAAAAAAAAAAAAAGCTTAACAAATGCACTATACTGTAACTAAATCCAATAGATTTTAGTTGACTAAATCAACTGTCAACTGTAGATTTAGTTGACTAAAGACTTATGATTTAGTATGATATATTATGATTTGCCGTCCATAATCCTCACACGACTTCACACTAGGCAAAGGCAGGCAACTGCATAGGGTTAATTTTTTGCATTTAAATTTATTTATTTATATATATTTTTTGTCATAAAAAAAAGAAGCTTGTTAGCTAATAATTTGCATAAAGTACCAACCTCAGCACTAACAAAATGCAGGGAATACAGCTATCTAATTCTCTGAATTAACATTTTTTTTGAAAGTAAAATACAAAAACAAATTGCTAAAATATCTTTTAATCATTTATGTGGTTCTTTTATCTCAGGTGTCCTAAATGAAGTGATCAGTTGCTCAACTCTTACTTTACTACGACCACTTCTGCTGATTGTAACAGTTCCACAAAAATTGAAAGGTATGTTTTAAAAAGAAATTATGATTCACATATGATCCACCAGATGTGAAATTGTTAACTTTGACCTCTGCTTCCCCTTTCCACCTATTGATATACAGGCTGTGTATGATGCCATCCCATGTATGACAAGGATCTGATTATGACAGATTGTTTTATCACGTGCTATGATGTGACATTTGATTTTTGAATGGAAATAAACACTGCATCATGACTTTTATGATATGTGAATGCTTCTGCATAACCAGTGGAAGCAAAAATCTTGACTGGCTAATGTGAGGTCAGATGACAATGCATCAGCAAGACCATAAAAAGACACCTATGTCATGCAATCACCAGCTTCTTTTGTCTTCAGAAGCCACTTGTCTGTTTGTATTCTGTGTGATTTTGTTTGTTATATTGTTTGTCTCACTCGGTTTTAGACAGTGTCCCCAGCAGAAATGATAAGTTAAGGAGAACGTACACCACCATGTTTCAACTTCATTGCAGGAGAATACATACATGATCTGTGTGTTGTATGTTTGGGAGTGGAACACTCTTGGTCAGTCCTGGAAAAGGCTGATTGCTCTTCTTGTGAGCATTCTGCAATGGGAAGCTCTGCTTCTGCCTGGCTCTCTTCTTGAGTTGTTTTTAGCTCTTTTCGGATGGGACTAGCTTTCTAAACTACATTTGAGTTTTGACTCTTATCATCCGAAGTCTGCAATTTTCTTTTTTTTTTTCCCCATGTACCAATTTGGATGGGACTAAGATCTCTGTGTTTGTTACAGAGATGGAAGGTGCTGTTTTGTACATCTGGGTGTTGCAGAGATCACATGCTCTGTATGTGTGCAATGCATATAGTCATTCAGTTTGTACTAATTATTACCATTAGTATAAACAGTTCATACTATTAACAGTTTTACTACAAGTACCATGGTTAAGCTATGGCTAGTATAGCAAAACCATGGTTAATGTGTGGTTACTTATATTTAATTATTTTTTCTTTTTATTAGTTTGTAGTACAACCATGTTTAATTTTCGTAAATGTAAATAAAACATTATGTAATTGAGTGCAGAAATGAAGGTGAATAATCTTACCAACTGTAACACTGATATTACAGTAGCCAGTCTTAACAGTTCACATGGTCTGGCTATTGATTTTATTTATTCATTTTTATTTCTTTGCAACGAGGCAAATATCAAAATTGCACATGGTAAGAGCATCTACAGTAGCAAAAAAAAAGACAAAAAGTTGGCAATAATAGACATTTGCAGTTGGACAGGATTGGATTTCTCAGAAGATCGGAGTTTGCCGAAAAACAGTAACGTGCTCTGGAATTATTACAGAGGTTATGTGAGAAAAACACAGATGTGGCAGATTCTGACAGTATTAAAATCGCAAAATACATCTGTGAAACACAAATTTCTCTAACGACCCCCTGTAAAAGTCCCATCTGAATATAGTCAGGCATTTGTGCCTTTGATGCTTGGGACCCATGTCTGTTAATTGTGTATGTGCTTTAGGCTACTGGAATCAAGCTCCAAGCATTGGGATAAATCATGCCATCTTTTCGGTGGTGTTTTACTCAGGTAGGAATTATGTATATTAAATATATTAATTAATAAATATACTTTTTATATGGTGTCATACTATATAGGGCAGAGTGGGATAAATAAGCCATTTGTAAACTTTTTGTTTTTATAAGTCAAATAGTTTTTTCTTTACAATGTTTATTCATTTGGACCTTTTGTAGATAGGGTAGTAGAGACAAGAAAAGCACAGGGTGGAGAGAGAGGAACGGGACCAGTCTAGAATTTTTTTTGTTGTAAGAATGTTCTGAGAACATTATGGTATGTTCTGGTAATGTTTTCAGTGGAAAGTTTCATTTAAGTTCCCAGAATATTCTCATAAAAAGTAGAATAACATTCTCTAAAAACATTCTATAAATGTTTATTAATAACATTGTTATAACATTATCCTCTAACATTATAATAAAGATCTGTATAATTATAACCTGGGAGCTTCCCATTGGACATTAATGTGGACTCAACATTATTGTGAAGGTAAAAACTCAGCCTGTGTTTGATGAAGCTCCAACTTCATTAAATAAGTCCAAAAACAGCATTACCAGCTTCACTCATTATAAACCAGATTGACTTTATTTCAGTCATACATTTACAAAAGGTCTTATTGAGATTAAGAAAGGGCTCCCAGAATGCATTGCAGCATGAAGCATGTCACCATTGTTGAGATTCATACATTGATTCTTGATGTCTGTTTGTGAACAATACGTTTTGTAAGTTATAGTTAGAATACAGATTATCTGATAAACACCACTGGATCTTATACTGTTATGATGCTTTACTACAGTCACTAATATGAAATTGTTTGTGTAGGGTAGACTCTAAATGAGATCAGTTAACCACATTACTATATTTCTACTACACTTTTAACCAAAATTTGACATCTGAGCAATGTAGGTCCACATCTAGTGTGATGGGAAGCTTTATTACAATATTAGAGGATAATAACAATGTTATCAGTAAACATTTGTAGAATGTTTTTAGAGAATGTGATCCTGCCTTTTAGCAGAACATTCTGGGAACTAAAATAAAACTTGCCGCTGAAAACATTAAACGTGAAACATTGCTATCTAGGATTTGAACTGAGGTCGCCAGAGGCACAGTTGTGTAATATGCAAGTGCACAAACCGCTTGGCTATTAATACCAACTCTTTGAATTGTAGCATTCTGGTTTTGTGCCTCTTTGGAACTCAACACCTTTTAAGTAATTTAAAAAGTCTACCACAGTGGTTCTCAAACTTTTTACAGTGGTGTTGTCACACCCAGTGGACTGTTTTGTGTTTTTTTTTCCCCATGTATGCCCTTATTTGGTCTTTCCTGTTCCGTCTTTAATTATTACGTCACTGTTTAATGGGTTATTAATCACCGACTCTCCAAATCATTAAAGCTGCAGATTCCTTCACTAACGAAACACCACTGTTGCTTGGAGACACACACCAGTTCTGTTGCGGATTTTGTTGAAACTATTGTTTTGTTGTAAAATATAACAAACTATATTGACAATATTGTGTTTAAAAGAACAAGTTTTATTAGTGCTACCCCCAAGCAACCATTGAATCAATGTTAAAAGTAGTTAATTTGTCAGTGTTAATGAATTAATATAACTTTTGCTCCTACTAATAATGTTGAAAAAAATAATAATAATTTCAACAAACCACCATTGTTGTGATCAGTGATCGCTTTAGTTGGGCTCTTGACTCTTTGTACTTTAACATTAGATTTTTTTTTGTCTTTTGTAACGTTGTGTGAAAACATGTTGTTTGAGACAACAAAAGCTAAGATCTGCTGAGATTAGATGACTATGGTGACTGTAATAATTGCAAGGTTATATAATGAATTTCTCACAAGTGTGTTGGGCATTTGAATGATGGTGTGATACTGCAATGTGAGATTAAAGCTGAATAAAACCACGGTCATACTTTTGTGAATTAACAGAGAATATATATAAAAAAGTTATATATAAAAAAAAATCTGTAAGTTACTGAATCAATTAGACATCAAGTTTCAGCGTATGAAACTCAACAATGGTGACAATCAGCAAAAGAAAATTCTATGCAGAAATGCATGCTGGGTATCAACATAGTAAAAAAGTCATTCATGATTCCCAGCATGCATTGCAGTTGATCTGTTTAACTGAATTAGTTTGGTGATTGTCACCATTGTTGCGGTTTGTATGTTAAGTGTTCATGTCTAAATCTTTTCATTTATTATCACAGAATTTTTTTTTTTTTGCATTTGTGATACAGAAGATTTACGTCAGTAATGACATTCATCAATATTATTTAGAATTGTTTCTCAACTGTAATGCTAGTTGACACCCACTGCAAAAAGCAATCTACTTTAACTTAATTTTAAAATATCTCTTGTCAACAGCATAAGTGTTTACATCGATACACCATTAATGAAAAACAAGAATCAAGAACCCAGCTAAAGCAATCACTGATCACAGTAATGGTGGTTTGTTGAAATGTCAACATTTTTTCAACATTAATTGATTTAATGACATTAACATTGACAAATCAACTATTTTTAACATTGATTCAATGGTTTTCACCTGCTCTCTTGCTATCTGGGACCCAGTCAAGCCTTCAGTAAACCACATAGAGTCCAGTCTTTAACCAGAAACCCCAAAACTGAGCCTAAAAAAGGAAACAAAAACCAACTCAGCCATGGATCCATCAATAAGCAGTAAAACACAGTTACACCTTTAGACATGGCTCAGTTTTGGGGTTTCTGGTTTAAGACTGGTATCTATGTAGTTTACTGAAGCCTGAGATTGTGTAGCACTATTAAAACTTGTTCTGGCTCAGTTCAGGGCTGGTTATAAGTTACTGTTTGGCTGAGATTTGGGCCAGTTATGGCTCATGTGTGGCTCATGTCTGTAGTCCAGATCTGGGCCAAACAAGGGCCGTAATTCTTTGCTGCACTTGGGCCGAGTGTAACTCCTTGCTTGGCCCAGAGCTGGGCCAGATGTCAATTGCTATGTGGGCAATGGCTTTTGTTTGCCTTAAGTGGGTTAGGACTAAACAATATCAAATACTCAATTCATTTAACAATGTGTCAACTCAGGCAAAATGCCTGTATTGTAAAAGACAGTTTAGCTTTAAACAGTAACAGACGGAATTTAAAAAAAAAAAAAGAAAACATGAGCATCTGTACAATTCTCTTCACTGTTTTCGCGCCTATGTAAGCCACCAACGTTCTTGTTCCCACAATGCAAAGCGTAATTCAAAAATAATTCAAAAATACGGAAAAACACCTGTAAAAACCAAAAACGGAAAATTTCCTTTAATTATTAGGGTATATTGTACTGTATTTTTACTGATTTTTTTTACAGTGTATATTTCAAATGTAAAATGTTTACTTTATATTACCTTTTTTTTGAACTGTTATATAAAATCAACGTCTGTAATTGTTTGGATTTTCAGAGAATTCAGCGTTCTTGCTTGTATTTTAAACATGAAAAACAATAACTCGCACGGGGCATGTTTCTGTATCGAAGAGAGTTTCTTAAATCGATCTCTGTTTACAGTCTGTGTCAGTATTTGTTCTTATTGCTGCTAAGTGCTACAAATCTACTTTAAAAATACAATGAACAGCAGCGCAATTTGCTAAAGAAGCATACTTTGCGGGCATCCGATGATACGCGCGCTGCTGGTGTGGATGCAGTCAGTTTTGACCGCAAAAGATGAGGTAATCTGATCTCATTTAACCGTTTATTGCACTCCAGTTTTCCTGTTTTATACTAAAAGCTGCATTTTGCTTGTCAGAAATGCATGCTGCTGTATTTAATGTTACTTTAAATTGGGGGTAGAATTAAATGAATGGCAAACCCTTTGCGTACCCTCTCCGTCACCTCACGTACTCCAGTTTGAGAACCACTGGTCTAACAGATCAGCTTGAGTTATTTCCTTTATGAGTTTAATTTTCATTTGTGTTATATTCTTTTTCTGACTTAAATCTATCCAACACATGTGACATATGGAATATTGGCTTACCCTATCTTCCCTATATAGTTAACAAGATAACCAACATCACTTACATTTAATTGTTTGTTTATTTTTTTCCATTTGCCAGTTCTGCTTCATAATGCATTGGAAAGAAGGGCATTTTACAGTCAAAATGGAGATCGCATTTTTGGATCTATGTCCTTTTTGGCATTTTTATGGTTGGGCGCCATCATTTATGGAGGTAAGATACACTGTTGGTCTATTACAAGGACTGCTTTCAGTTTATTGCTGTTAGGTTGCACAAGAAGAGACAAAACAGTAAATCTTGATTCATACTTGAAACTTTCCATTTCGGATAGATTTAGAAATTCCTTTTTAGCAGCTCTATTTTAATGAGTAAAGACAGCCATGTCTAATTGTTCACTGAGTAAACCAAACCTAGTTTCATATTTAGAATACAACAAAATACAAATGCTGAGTATTCAAGGTAAACAATGCAGATTGCCTTTCTCACAGATACTGAGATCTAGAAAACCAGCTATTGTGCACCGCACATGCACTGGAAAAAAACAACCTATAGAATCTACTCAATAAAATTAGGTAACAATTGGATGCAACCAGATGATTTTTGTTCTTTGGCTTGGCTGGCTTTAACTCAGTTCCAGCAGCTAAACAAAAACTAATACTAAAAATCTAAGGGTCAAGAGCCCAACTAATGTTAAAATTGACCACTATAAAGGTGACGTAAAAATTTTGGTCAATCATCACTCAGTGAATCACTTAATTACCTCATTAACTTTAACACTGCTTCAGTGTTCATGTTAACACTCAAATAAACTCCCGGGAGAGTTCATTTAACACTGGGCTTTTGTTGTGTAGACTTTACCTACTTTTTTTTAGTTTGCCATAGCTGTTAATTTTAGGTATTCTTTCCTCAAATATATAGGATAGAATCTACCCAAACAAACTGAGTGCAAATTGTTACCTAATTTTATTGAGTAGATTCTATAGGTTGTTTTTTACAGTGTAGCCTTACCTGTATCCCACCTCAATAGCAACAAAAGTGTTGTGCAATACAATATGAACACAATAAGTACACTGTACTTATTTTTTTGATATAAGTACATAGTAGTTAAGGCCACCTAATATAAAGTGGGACCTGCTATTTTGAGGCAACTGAAATAGACTGTGTGTGCATTGTGCACCTGCCTAAATGGCAGTGTTTTAGGTTGATTTTGCTGGTATAAGGAATCAAAATAAAATACAGTTAACCAAACATCAGCATGCCCGCCTCATTCTATTGCCGTTAGAATGCGACTAAAATACAAAGCCTATAATTTACATAATAAATAATAGTTTAGCATTTAGATACATCACGAATATGGAAATATTATGGAATATTTGGATTTGTGCTGAATGAGAGAGGTAGGATACAAGAGCACAAAGCTTGCAAACAGTTGATTGCGCATGTCTTTAAATTAACTACTCCTTTGTCACTGAGAGACACGTTCAGAATCAGCACATGGTCACTGTCTAGTGGGCTTTGCTTTCAAGTGCGCAACTCCTGCCATTTGCTGTTCTTCTGTTGGTTATAAAACAGCATTGCATTACTGCGGGCACAGTAATTTTAATTAAATGTTATGGCTTAAACAGCTCATATAGATACTTTAATGTTTTAATGTAATTAAAATCCATAAAATTATCCCATGATGGGAACCCCTAAAGGGTTCTCTTTAATAAATCCAAGAGCATATTCTCCTCCCACAGGAAGCAATGCAACTACCACATGCAAGATCCAGAATGCTAGTGAAGACAACATTCAAGTACCTTATGTGACAGGTTTTGTGAAGCGATGAGTGCAAACAAAGCACTTGCGTTGCTTCACAAAATTGAGGTTAAACCTCTGGAGTCACATGGAGTACTTAAATGTTTTTCCTACCATTCTGGATCTTGAATGTGGTAATTGCATCGGTCCCATTGGGGGAAGAAAATTAGGTCAGATTTAATAAAAGTCTCTTCATTTGTGTTCCAAAGATGAATCAAACAGAAAAATGGCTAACCACATACTGAATCCAATGCAGACTGAAAAAGTGTAGTAAAACATTTTTCATTTTATAAATTGCATCGTACAAGAAATGCAGGGTTCACATGGGTTAAAAACAGAAGAACACAAGCAAGCAGACGTTTCAGCACATTGCCATCTTCAGTGGTCGCTTTACAACAAACATTTACCCTTTTTCTAGGTGGATTAACAATTAAGGACAAACAGCTGAATTCAGTTATCAAAAGTAGAGCTCAATTAACAAAGATGGAACTCCAAAATAGTCTGGTCATTGACATATACAACAGAATATTGCAAATATACAGCTACAACAAATCAAATAGATACAAAAAAACAAACAAACAAACAAAAAAACACAGAAAACAGGAAAGTTCTAGTTCTTAATTCGACCTTCATTTGAATTTGACAACAAAATTTCAAGACACAACACAACAAAGACAAACAAGGCCTGAAATACAAGAGGGGAAACAAGATTAGAAGTCTCACAGACTAATAACAAAACAGCACTTATAAACAAGCAATTGACTATTAAACAAGTGGAAAAGAGCAATTGACAAAAGCCAGTAAGAACAAAAGTCTATGAAACAACCAAAAAAAAGCAGAGGCAGAACTGGGGGAGGGATGGAGGGCTAGGTCCATGGAGTGGAAGATGGACTGGGGACGGAAACATAGAAAATGGCCATTATTGTAACAGGGAGTGCAATCGACAATGAGACCACCTTTGAGATGTCCAGATTTGATGCCACTGCAGAGATGCCAGTTGCTCACACTGACGACAGCATTGTGGTTTCCTAAAGACTGCCTTGGGAGCTTCAGATGCAACATTCATTACAGCCGAAAACACTGATGTGGTGTACATGACAGCTGAAGAGTCTGACATGGTGATTATATTGTGAACAGATTCTGGTGCGGCAGCCATGTCGGATGAGGACTCTAGTGTGGCAGCCATGTTAGCTGAAGACTCTGGCGTAGTGGCCATGTTGTGAACAGCACAACCAGGTAATCCACTTACCATGGCGGAGCTGGGAGCCAAAAAAAAGAGAAACATAATAAAATGTCAATTTAGTGAATTCCTGTTGAGATTCTAGTAACATCTACTATACTGTCATGCCCTCATCAGCCATTCAAGTGAACCAGTTTCCCTTTCTGTTATGGAATGTATCACAGAAAGATGTCTATTCCTGTGGGTTCAGTGGTGGCGCATAGATGCCCCAATTAAGTTGCAACTACTGTGGAGAAAGATATTGGAATATTATTGTAAGGCAGGTTATCCCAAAAACTTGTATGAGTGCCCAAATGTCATTTTACTTCATGAATGAGACGTGGGATCTGATAAAGGAGTGGAAATCCGTATTTGCCAGAGTGACAACACGATTTTAAGAGAGATCCTATAGGCTTGCAACTACTGACATTAATGACATACGCTGCCATCTTAATGAGTTGTTGGCACTGGAATCATCCAAGGTTCTAAAAGTCCATATGCTTCACCCATTGTTGTGGCCAGAATGAAGAAAGGAACAGTGTGCATGTGTATCATGCAATTGATGATGAAAGGGGCATGGCTGAGAGGAGGAGAAAGACTGCATATATTCAGAATAAAAGGAGATATATATGCAGTATATATATATATTAGCATATTAACATAAGTGATTTATTATTATTATTGGTTTTTTTAGTTTAATACCTTAAAAATATTTAATGCAATTAACACGGGGCGGACCTAGGGTTGATAATTATGTGTAATTATGTGTCTAATTAAATGATCACAAAATGTCAACATGTGCACTTACAATAATATGGATTTTAGAAACACCGTTCCTAAGGGTGAACCTAGGCTGATACTTAGACAGGCCTAGGAACCCTGCGTGACTGTGGCCCGCTCAAGGGAGCAGTTATTTAATTCAGCGGGAGTCTGCATGCTCAGAGCACATTGCAAAAGGCGTATCTCATTGTAAAACCCTCCATGTGGAGGGAGCACTGCCAACTCAATCATAGCAGTCATAGATCAGGCTCCAGAGCATGTGCTCATGCATAACTAGAAGGGCATAGCATCCAGCTCTCAGACTGAGAGGGGAAAACCAACACTGGAATTGGAAGCAGTGTGTTCACAGATAACTCTCTAGAACAGTGGTTCTCAATTCCAGCCCTAGGGGCCCCCTGCTCTGCACATTTTGCATGTCTCCCTTATTTAAGACACCTGATTGAGATCATCTGCTCATTAGTACAGTTCATGAATCTCTCTCCTAATGAGCTGATGATCTCAATCAGGTATGTTAAATAAGTGAGACATGCAAAAAAGATTCGAAAGTGAAAGCGTCTGAAGCCCGACTTATGAAGAGAAACTCTCGTTCACAAAATTCAAACCAAAAATAATACTACTGATGAAAAAGAAAACATACGGGTTGAGGGTTAACCACTTTCATTATCGTATAACATATAATCATATAAAGTTAATCAGCATGCATTGATTAAAGTTGTAGCCAAAAAAGCGACAAATTTATGTGCTCCTGCGGCCAACTGAGAAAGTTAGTCGCAAATGAGCGACCCGTGGAAAGAATGAATCTAGAGCCCTGGTCAGTCTGCGACTGATTCTGAAGCAGTGGTGGAAATAGTTAAAAAGCAGCGGCAGGGACTGTGAGGGGGACGGATCGGGTCACTATGAATCTGGGGGGGTCATGTCCCCTCCGTCCCTAGTGCTATCTGCTCGCCTGCATCAGCATGTTGCAGCCCTAAACTTAAACTTTATGTAATTTAATTACATACAAATTTTCCATTCATTTAGATTACACAGTTTTAATATTCTCTATGGGGTTCTGGTCTGGTGAGTTTGCTGGCCAGTCAAGCACACCACCACCATGGTCATTTAACCAACTTTTGGTGCTTTTGACAGGGTGGGCAGGTGCCAAATCCTGCTGGAAAATGAAATCAGCATCTTTAAAAAGCTGGTCAGCAGAAAGAAGCATGAATGGCTTTAAAATTTCTTGGTAAACGGGTGCAGTGACTTTGGTTTTCAAGAAACACAGTGGACCAACACCAGTAGATGACATTGCACCCCAAATCATCACAGACTGTGGAAACTTTACACTGGACTTCAAGCAACTTGGGCTATGAGCTTCTCCACTCTTCCTCCAGACTCTAGGACCTTGGTTTCCAAATGAAATACAAAACTTGCTCTCATCTGAAAAGAGGACTTTGGACCACTGGGCAACAGTCCATTTCTTCTTCTCCTTAGCCCAGGTAAGACGCCTCTGATGTTGTCTGTGGTTCAGGAGTGGCTTAACAAGAGGAATACAACAACTGTAGCCAAATTCCTTGACACGTCTGTGTGTGGTGGCTCTTGATGCCTTGACCCCAGCCTCAGTCCATTCCTTGTGAAGTTCACCCAAATTCTTGAATCGATTTTGCTTAACAAGCCTCTCAAGGCTGCGGTTCTCTCGGGTGGTTGTGCATCTTTTTCTTCCACACTTTTTCCTTCCACTCAACTTTCTGTTAACATGCTTGGATACAGCACTCTGTGAACAGCCAGCTTCTTTGGCAATGAATGTTTGTGGCTTACCCTCCTTGTGAAGGGTGTCAATGATTGTCTTCTGGACAACTGTCAGATCAGCAGTCTTCCCCATGATTGTGTAGTCTAGTGAACCAAACTGAGAGACCATTTTGAAGGCTCAGGAAACCTTTGCAGGTGTTTTGAGTTGATTAGCTGATTGGCATGTCACCATATTCTAATTTGTTGAGTGAATTGGTGGGTTTTTGTTAAATGTGAGCCAAAATCATCACAATTAAAAGAACCAAAGACTTAAACTACTTCAGTCTGTGTGCATTGAATTTATTTAATACACAAGTTTCACAATTTGAGTTGAATTACTGAAATAAATGAACTTTTCCACAACATTCTAATTTATTGAGATGCACCTGTGTGTATATATATATATATATATATATATATATATATATATATATATATATATATATATATATATATATATGTCATTTTAACATGTTTAGTTATGAAAAAATGAAAAATAACTTGATTAAAATATTTTAACACATCACACTGGCCCCAACCCCAGACCTGTGGTTCATGTACATTTCATACAGTTGACAAATATGATGACTGGCAACAACTGCATAAAAGCAGTTATCCCCTAAAATTCAAGATATTGGGGTAAAAAATGCCTCATATTTATACCATATGATAAGGGGTATCGATGAGCAGTGAGAGCAATATCACACAAGTGCTGTTTTATCACAAATATCACACGTTTAAATGTGATTTTTTTTTTCAGTTCAGTAAAAAAAAAAAAAAAAAAAATTATATATATATATATATATATATATATATATATATATATATGTATGTTGTGTTATATTTACACTGTTATATTTTAACTGTCTAAGAAAATATTACCTTTCAAGCCACTGCAGAACTGATATTGCATCTACACAGTGGTGTTTAGTTTCTGAATGAATCCTCATTTTGAATGAATCCAATGATCCAATAGCCTTTTCATAAACTGAGCTGTTTACCTCATTCCTGAATGAATCAGCAGTGTGAATGAATCGAAAGAATTAATGACTTATAAAGACATTTACCACCACCTGCTAGCAGTTTTAGTTTCTTATTTAGAGTATAATTTCATTCACTGTATGAACACAAAATACTGAGATGTTTCTCAAATTATTTTCTTTAATTTTCAATTGCTAATGTTAGGCCATTGTAGCCTAAAAGTTTGTATGTAGTCATTTTAAGAAAATAATCTAAAGAAAGAATAAAAGAATGCAAAAGAATTGTAACAGTTATACACTCTTTTGGAGTCTGGTGTTGTATGTAGTTTGAAATATATTTTTGAATTTAGGATGCATGATGAAGGACAAACTACGATGGCCACATGCATTGCTTATACAATTTTCTAATATCCTGATCATTTGTCTCCTATACTACTCTTTTGGACAAAGTCATGAAGGTAAGTAATGTCTTTGTTAATATTACAGCACAGTTGTAAATTATTTTTACTACAAGTAAGTAGGATGTCTCAGATTACATATATAACTGCGTCTTCTAGAGGTCGCTATGGGGAAGCCTTTAGACTGGTGCCTGAAACATACACTTAAACATCGACAATAACATTGGCCACTGACAGCCTATGACGTCATTACTGGCGTGACCACAGTATAAAAGGATGAAAACGAAGCATGGCAAAAAAGAGGATGCTGTGTCTCGTTCTCTTCTTAGGGAACCATGGTTACATACATAGTGGTTAAATACATACATGGTTACATACGAAGAGCTCTTTTCCAAAACGCCATTTTTTACAAAATTGAGTTCCTGCCAAAATCTGTATTGTATCTGGTCGTTGTTGAAAAGGCAGTTTTTAATTTTACGCAAAATGTGATATCCGCCGTGTTATTCTGTCATGTTTTCTCCCTTTTTTTTCCAAACCGCGACAAACGCCAGTCTGCCTTTTCTGCAATATGCGATACATCCGCTCAGTCAATCACAGCGCAGCATTTCACGCATTGTAAACAGTAAAGGCGGCGCTTTGAATACACCCCGCATCCTAGTTTCACACACATATCTGACGAATCATTTCATAAACAAAGTGTAGAGAGAGTGTAAATAAGAGATTCATTGAGCAGTGTAGATTGATTATAGTTTTGTTGATTATAATTTTGTGAGATCGTGATGAACTAAGATGAGTGACAGCTTTTAATGATTTTTAAGGGAGTTTGTAAATGAGATATTGATTTAATACAACAGTTAAATAAACAAGAAGTTAATATTAAGTGACTTACATTGTTGGACTATAACACTATTGCCTGATTTTGCTCTATTTCATCTTCAAAAATAGTTTGAAACAAAGTCACAACTGAGCCGCTGTGCATCTCCATTCAAACACAGCGGTGTTTCGTTTACGAATGAACGTGCATTTTCTAATAAGTCAATAAATCAATTACCCATTCATAAAAAGAGTCACTTGCTTTATTCCTGAATTAATCAGCCATTAGAACGAATCAAATGAATAATATGATTCAGAAATTAAATCAGTGACTTACCGCCACCTACTGGCAGTATTTCATTTTTATCTTCTTTTTAGTTATTAAAATCATTTAGTATTTCTATGTTCAAAATTGTATATTTAAAACATTAATCTCAACAAGAGTTTATGAATTTAATTGCACTTATGCCATCTCTCACCATCATTTATACTTTCTCTAAAAAGAAAAATAAGCGTAGACCCCTAATGGATTTATTGCATTTTGGGAAAAAATAATCAGTTTTCATAATAAATCTTTGAAAAATCAAAATCTAGATTTGATTTCTGAGGGAACTTCGAACTGCATTCTTTAGAGGTCGCTATGGAGAATGGTATATACAGTCGTGGCCAAAAGTTTTGAGAATGACACAAATATTAGTTTTCACAAAGTTTGCTGCTAAACTGCTTTTAGATCTTTGTTTCAGTTGTTTCTGTGATGTACTGAAATATAATTACAAGCACTTCATACGTTTCAAAGGCTTTTATCGACAATTACATGACATTTATGCAAAGAGTCGCAGTGTTGGCCCTTCTTTTTCAGGACCTCTGCAATTCGACTGGGCATGCTCTCAATCAACTTCTGGGCCAAATGCTGACTGATAGCAACCCATTCTTTCATAATCACTTCTTGGAGTTTGTCAGAATTAGTGGGTTTTTGTTTGTTCAGGATTGACCACAAGTTCTCAATGGGATTAAGATCTGGGGAGTTTCCAGGCCATGGACCCAAAATTTCAGCGTTTTGGTCCCCGAGCCACTTAGTTATCACTTTTGCCTTATGGCACGGTGCTCCATCGTGCTGGAAAATGCATTGTTCTTCACCAAACTGTTGTTGGATTGTTGAAAGAAGTTGCTGTTGGAGGGTGTTTTGGTACCATTCTTTAATTATGGCTGTGTTTTTGGGCAAAATTGTGAGTGAGCCCACTCCCTTGGATGAGAAGCAACCCCACACATGAATGGTCTCAGGATGCTTTACTGTTGGCATGACACAGGACTGATGGTAGCGCTCACCTTTTCTTCTCCGGACAAGCCTTTTTCCAGATGCCCCAAACAATCGGAAAGAGGCTTCATCTGAGAATATGACTTTGCCCCAGTCCTCGGCAGTCCATTCGCCATACTTTTTGCAGAAGATCAATCTATCCCTGATGTTTTTTTTGGAGAGAAGTGGCTTCTTTGCTGCCCTTCTTGACACCAGGCCATCTTCCAAAAGTCTTCACCTCACTGTGCGTGCAGATGCGCTCACACCTGCCTGCTGCCATTCCTGAGCAAGCTCTGCACTGGTGGCACTCCGATCCCGCAGCTGAATCCTCTTTAGGAGACGATCCTGGCACTTGCTGGACTTTCTTGGATGCCCTGAAGCCTTCTTAACAAGAATTGAACCTCTTTCCTTGAAGTTCTTGATGATCCTATAAATTGTTGATTTAGGTGCAATCTTAGTAGCCACAATATCCTTGCCTGTGAAGCCATTTTTATGCAACACAATGATGGCTGCATGCGTTTCTTTGCAGGTTACCATGGTTAACAATGGAAGAACAATGATTTCAAGCATCACCCTCCTTTTAACATGTCAAGTCTGCCATTCTAACCCAATCAGCCTGACATAATGATCTCCAGCCTTGTGCTCGTCAACATTTTCACCTGAGTTAACAAGATGATTACTGAAATGATCTCAGCAGGTCCTTTAATGACAGCAATGAAATGCAGTGGAAAGTTTTTTTCGGGATTAAGTTAATTTTCATGGCAAAGAAGAACTATGCAATTCATCTGATCAGTCTTCATAACATTCTGGGGTATATGCAAATTGCTATTATAAAAACTTAAGCAGCAACTTTTCCAATTTCCAATATTTATGTAATTCTCAAAACTTTTGGCCACGACTGTACACGCTGTCATGCTGAGGAAAGTGCATGCCAAGCACCAAGGCGAGGACTAAGTACCAACTCTAATAAGGTAATGGGAGTTGCTCCTAGGATGCCTTGATGGCTGTCAGTGACACTATCCCCTTCGGTCAAAGGCTTACCCTAAGAACTTTCCTGTTAAGGGCAAGGCTTGAGGAAGCCTGAACTTGGGGCAGAGGTCGAAGGCTTTGAATCAGAAACAAAGAGATTCCTTTAAGGGGATACAGCCAAGCTCTGCATGAGCTTGCTCAAAGGAACTTACCTGACAGATCCTTGGTAGCAACACTCTGCTTAGAAAAGGTATTATCAAGGACACATAACTAGAATGGATCTCTAGGGAGTGGGGAATTCAACTCTCAGGTTGAGAGGGAAACTCAGACACTTAGGAGGGAGCAATGTGCTCACAGGTGACCCTCTGGAGAGGAGAGCACTGCTGAGCTCACCACAGTGTTAATTTCATCAACGAAGTTGACAACGAAAAATATTTGTTAACAAACATTTTTTCTGTGATGAAGACGAGACGCTGATAAGCTAAAACTAATATCTGATGATAAAAAGTATGACGAATTCTATGCCGTGTCTTCGCTTACAAGACGAGGCGGGACGACAATGTTATTTGAGGACTATCGGATATTCAAAAAATATTTTAGGCTGTCCTCTTTTAAAATGTGCGTCTCTGTCATTAGATTGCAATCAGATAAGGGTTAGGCAGCTGCAGTATGGCAGCCACAATGGAAAAATAGGCTACCAAAACGCGAATCCACAATCTGATACAAGGCCTCAGCAATTGAAGGGTTAGAGATAAGGTCACCAGACATCCCGTTTTTTCTGGTAGTTACAATTCGTTGTCGATTAACTTAAAGTTAGTGAAG